>VZRX01016543.1:3737-15828 GCA_013398075.1 Notiomystis cincta
CTTAAAACTATTCCCCCCCCCCCCCCCCCTGCCCGCATCTTGCCCATAAGTGAAGCACTGGAAAATCTCCCTGAAGCGTTTTTTCCATGATTTTTGGTGCCTGAACTCCTTAAAGGTTGGGAAAAGCTTCACTTGCAGGGCCATGGGGCTCCCTCCCTCCTTGCCTTCACCTCCACGGGAGGGGGTCCGTGTGTCCGAGCCGTGTCCGGGCTCTGTCCGGTGGGACAGAGGCGGCTCCGTGCTCCTCCCGGAGCTCCCGGAGCAGCTGGAATCTCTGCGTTGCCTTTTTCAGTAACTGCTGCTGGGATGGGGCCTGGCTGCCTCTGGAGCAAATCCAGGGGCTCTCCCAGGGAAACCTGAACTTCCAACGGGATCAAAGCCCGGAGCTGCCCTGAGCCCCCGGGGTTTGTGCCCAAAGCAAAGCAGGGTCTGAAGCTCCTGTTCCCACTGTTTTATGGGAGCAGATGGGGCTGGGATAATCCTGGTTTTCCTCTTTTTCCTTGCTGTGCATCCCAAAGCTGTGTTATCCCTGGAAATCCGTGTCCCCAGCTCAGGCTGCCCCAGGGGCTCCTCCTCTGTCCTGTCCCAGCAGGGATAAAGGTGTTCCCTGTGCCACAAATCCAATCCACTGGGATCCACTGGGATCCATCTCCCCTCCCTCTTATTCCCTGGCAGGGACAGACCCTTCTTCCCACTGGCATTCCCACATTGTCCATTCCCAGGGGATGCTGAGACCCCCCCTCCACCTGAGCCTGGCCATTCCCAGACCTCCAGCGGATCCATCCCACCCTGGAGAACCAGGCAAAGCCAGGACTGGGCAGTCCCAACCCTTCCCAAGGATCCAGCAGGAGCCAGGGGCTCCCTCCCAGCCCCTCTCCATCCCCTGACCCTGTGGGATGGACAGAGGGATCCAGGATCCAGACAAATCCATGGTCTGGGCCATGCCCAAGGAGGGGATGGATCCCTGGGCAGAGTCCCCTCATTCCCAACCCTGCTCCCAGGATCTCCAGCTCCAGCTCCAGCAGTTTCCTGCTGGAGCAGCCCATGGATAATGGGAAGGGCTCCAGCACCTCTCCCAAGCCTTGGAGATGCCGTGGGTGGCCTCTCCCAGGCTGGAATCTTGCCTGGAGCAGGATCCATGTCCAGCAGTTTGGGGAAGGTGGACCCTGGAGCAGCTCAGCCCCACGGAGTGTCCGGGATGGCCCATCCCGTTTGGAAGGGACAGGAGCAGCCCTGGAGCCCGGGAGAGGCTCAGCCCAGCCCCAGCCAAGCAGGGATGGTTTTCCCCAAATCCCAGGCTCTGAGATCCCAGCTCCTCCCAAACAGAGGCTCCCGGGAAGCATCCAACCCCAGGAAAAGCCATTCCCACCCCAAAATCCCGGCCTCCCGCCCTCTCCATCCAGCCTGGACAGCACCACTGGAATATTTCCTGGATCCCAGCCCCTGAGCCCACCCGGCACTGCGGGCTGGGGGTCTCCGGCAGGGACCCCCCCGCTCCCACTGCCAGCTCCGCTCCCTCGGGATGCGGCCGGACGGTACCTGGCTGCCCTGGGATCCCGGCTCCATCCCCGGCCATCCCGAGGGAAGGAGCGGCCGCGCGGCTCCCGGAGCGCCCGGGGAAGCAGCTGCTGCTCGCTCCCGCTGGAGCGGGTTCCTATGGCGATGCAGAATCAATTAGAATAAAAGGTGGAGCGCAGCAATTGGAGCCGGGAGAAGTTTCCTGAGGCGCCTGCCTGGGAGAGCCAGACCGTGGGAGTGCTCGGGGCTGGGGCTGAGGGGCCCCCCCGGTGGGGCTCCTGCACCCCTGAGCTCCCAAAATTCCCTCTGTGGTCCCCTGGGAAGCTCCTGCATCCCTGAGCTCCCAAAATTCCTTCTGTGATCTCCTGGGAAGCTCCTGCATCCCTGAGCTCCCCAAAATTCCCTCTGAGGTCCCCTGGGAAGCTCCTGCATCCCCGACCCCCGGGATCCAGGACTGTCACCTGCCTGTCCCTGCCAGTCCAGGGATGTTCCAGGATTCCCAGGCAGGCACAACCCCCCCAGTTCATGGAACTCAGGACCAGGATCAGCCTCAGGGACACGCTGGGGTCACACCTGGCAGCCCCCGGGCACCTGTGCCCAGGATCCACAGGGATCCAGGATTTTGGGATGCAAAGTGCTGCACATCCAGTGCCCCCTTCCTCCAGGGAAAATTCCCTGGAAATATTTGGAAATGGCCAAGTTTTCCTGCTCTTTTGATGGAAATGGGGTCTCTGGGAGTGCCCACGGGGAGTTTTCCACACTCCAGCAGCGCAGGGAACGCTCCGTGCCCGGGGCACAGGGGAGCCTCAGCAGGGGCAAATTGAAATTGCTTTGTTCATCCTCGGGCCCTGGAGGGCTGGGAGGGTATGGATGAACAATTCCTGAAGGTCTCCTTCCCCTCTGCTCCTGGAAAAGCCACGGGAAGAGCCTGGAGTGGCTGCCCTGGCAGTTCCCACAGTTCCTCTGGAGAAATCCATGCTCTGTCCCCGTCCCCAAATCCCAAATGTGGCCAGGGGTCCCTCAGTGCCTCTCCTGGCCCTGCTCCTCATCCATCCATCCATCCATCCATCCATCCATCCATCCACCCATCCATCCATCCCTCCCTCTGCTCCTGACACAGCTCCAGAGCCTGTGGCTGCATTCCAAAGAGCTCCTGCTGATTTTCTCTCTCTCCAGCTGCTCAGGGTTGTTTGTGCAAACAGGAATTGTTGCAGCTGGAAGTCTCCAGGAGCAGAGCCATGGGCTGGACAGGATTTCCCTGCTGGAATTGTCTCTGGCACAACTGGCAGCATTTGTGGCACCAATCTGAGCAGGGGCCAAGAGGAGCAGGAAGAAATTCAGAAGAGAGGGTGGGGAATGGACTCCCCAGAACTTCCCAGAGCAGCTCTGGCTGCCCCTGGATCCCTGGAAGTGTCCAAGGCTGGGTTGGAGCAGCCTGGGACAGTGGGAGGTGNGGAAGCAGCTGCTGCTCGCTCCCGCTGGAGCGGGTTCCTATGGCGATGCAGAATCAATTAGAATAAAAGGTGGAGCGCAGCAATTGGAGCCGGGAGAAGTTTCCTGAGGCGCCTGCCTGGGAGAGCCAGACCGTGGGAGTGCTCGGGGCTGGGGCTGAGGGGCCCCCCCGGTGGGGCTCCTGCACCCCTGAGCTCCCAAAATTCCCTCTGTGGTCCCCTGGGAAGCTCCTGCATCCCTGAGCTCCCAAAATTCCTTCTGTGATCTCCTGGGAAGCTCCTGCATCCCTGAGCTCCCCAAAATTCCCTCTGAGGTCCCCTGGGAAGCTCCTGCATCCCCGACCCCCGGGATCCAGGACTGTCACCTGCCTGTCCCTGCCAGTCCAGGGATGTTCCAGGATTCCCAGGCAGGCACAACCCCCCCAGTTCATGGAACTCAGGACCAGGATCAGCCTCAGGGACACGCTGGGGTCACACCTGGCAGCCCCCGGGCACCTGTGCCCAGGATCCACAGGGATCCAGGATTTTGGGATGCAAAGTGCTGCACATCCAGTGCCCCCTTCCTCCAGGGAAAATTCCCTGGAAATATTTGGAAATGGCCAAGTTTTCCTGCTCTTTTGATGGAAATGGGGTCTCTGGGAGTGCCCACGGGGAGTTTTCCACACTCCAGCAGCGCAGGGAACGCTCCGTGCCCGGGGCACAGGGGAGCCTCAGCAGGGGCAAATTGAAATTGCTTTGTTCATCCTCGGGCCCTGGAGGGCTGGGAGGGTATGGATGAACAATTCCTGAAGGTCTCCTTCCCCTCTGCTCCTGGAAAAGCCACGGGAAGAGCCTGGAGTGGCTGCCCTGGCAGTTCCCACAGTTCCTCTGGAGAAATCCATGCTCTGTCCCCGTCCCCAAATCCCAAATGTGGCCAGGGGTCCCTCAGTGCCTCTCCTGGCCCTGCTCCTCATCCATCCATCCATCCATCCATCCATCCATCCATCCATCCATCCATCCATCCATCCATCCATCCATCCATCCATCCATCCACCCATCCATCCATCCCTCCCTCTGCTCCTGACACAGCTCCAGAGCCTGTGGCTGCATTCCAAAGAGCTCCTGCTGATTTTCTCTCTCTCCAGCTGCTCAGGGTTGTTTGTGCAAACAGGAATTGTTGCAGCTGGAAGTCTCCAGGAGCAGAGCCATGGGCTGGACAGGATTTCCCTGCTGGAATTGTCTCTGGCACAACTGGCAGCATTTGTGGCACCAATCTGAGCAGGGGCCAAGAGGAGCAGGAAGAAATTCAGAAGAGAGGGTGGGGAATGGACTCCCCAGAACTTCCCAGAGCAGCTCTGGCTGCCCCTGGATCCCTGGAAGTGTCCAAGGCTGGGTTGGAGCAGCCTGGGACAGTGGGAGGTGTCCCTGCCCATGGTGAGCTTTAAGGTCTCTCCAAGCCAACCCATTCTGGGATTCTTCGCTTTAATTCAAGTTTAATTTCAAGACTTTTGCCCTGAAATTCCTCAGCCTCTCCTGAAGTCCCTGGTTAAAGGCCCCTGCCTGTGGCAATGGCTGTGAGCAGCTTCCCCCTCTGCCCTCTCTGCCTGGAAGCCTTCCAGAGCTGGAGGAGATCCTTGTGCTGAAGAGTTTTATCTCTCACAACACAAAAAGCTGGATGGTCCTCAGGGAAGCCCGGGACAGAGGTGCCCTGAGGCACAGGGATGACTCTGGCATTCAGGAATATGATCCCAGCCTTGCCTCAGAGCAGGGATTTGGAGCTGCAGCAGCTGCAGGGGAGATCTGGGGTTTGGGGATGCTGAAGAAATTCCAAGCGGAGGCAGGAAGGGAAATGATTCCTCCTGGATAACAAAATGAGGCTCAGCCTTTGCAGTCCCCCCACTCAGCCCTGCTCCTTCCTCGGGAAGAGGAAAATCCCAGTGTTTCTCCCATCAAAACTCCCTTCCCTGTGAAAAGCCACCAATCCCTGGCAGGATCTGAGCTGCCAAAGGGATCTGTGGCAGCTGCAGTGGCTGCTCCAGGCACAGCCCTGTGGCACTGAGGGACTGTTCCTGCTTGGAGGACAATCCCACACTCTGCTCCACTTCCAGCTGCCCGTGGCTGGGGGAAAACCATTCGTGATCCCTGCAGTGTCCAGGCAGGGAAGGGCTGGATTTAACTGCCAATGGCAGTGGAAGAAAATCACCTTGGACAATTGGGTGCCTGGGTGGCTGCAGGAGAGGAAATTCCTTCGTGGAAAGGCCTTGGAACAGGCTGGATCCCACTGCTGCAGGGGCTGGGGACAAAGGTGGCCTTGGCAGTGCTGGGAATGGCCCAGTGCCCTTGGAGGCTTTATCCAACCCCAATAATTCCTTGATTATTGTGGATGAGACACCAGAGCCCTCCCAGCGCCCCAGGCCTGGTGGGGCAGGGGCAGCACCAAGGGGGACCCGATGCCTCTTCCCGAGGGCTGAGGCCACATTCCCAACACTTTTCCCACTGTTCCAGGGTGCTGCTGAGGGAAGAGAGTGTCCTGTCCTTTCCAGGCTCCCCTGCTCAAGCAGAGAATTCCAGCTCACTGCCCCTTCCCGAGCCAAGCCCGGCCTTGCCCTGCACAGGTGAGGGATGTTTCACACCCGAGCTGTTCCCGGATCCCTGCGGGGGCTGGGACCTCTCCCTGCTCGGAGCCCCGGCCCCAGCAGCTCCCCTGAACCACTGAGGGAGGGGAGGAGAGGAATCCTGGTCCTTTGGATGCTCCAGCAGCTCCAGAGCTCAGGGCAGTGTCACCCTGAGTCCTGACAGAAAATCCCGGGATGGTTTGGGCTGGAGGGACCTTAAATCCCACCCAGGGACACCTCCCACTGTCCCAGGCTGATCCAAACCCCATCCAACCTGGCCTTGGGCACTTCCAGGGATCCAGGGGCAGCCACAGCTGCTCTGGAAATTCCATCCCAGCCCCTCCCCACTCTCCAAGCCAGGAATTCCTTCCCAAATCCCATCCATCCCTGCCCTCTGCAGTGGGAGCCATTCCCTGTGTCCTGTCCCTCCATCCCTTGTCCCCAGTCCCTCTCCAGCTCTCCTGGAGCCCCTTCAGGGGGCTCTGAGCTCTCCCTGGATCCTTCTCCTCTCCAGCTGAGCACCCCCAGCTCTCCCAGCCCGGCTCCAGAGGGGCTCCAGCCCTGGGACACAAACGTGGAGCTCTCACCAAAGACCAAAATTCCAGCAAAGTCTTTTCCGCCTTTTTTCTGACCCTTCCTTTGGGAAGAGCATCCCTTGGGCTCGGCAGCGCCGGGCTGGGGCCGGGAGGAGCCCCCAGATCCTCATCCGAGGGGTGTCCCCGGTGCTGCGGGGTCGGGAGGTGCCAGCAGGAGGTGGCCCAGGCTCCTCCGCCAGCCCCGCTCCTGTCGGAGCATCCCGGCCCCGCAAAACCAGGCACAGAACCGCCCCCGATCCCTCCCCTGCCCGGGCGGCCGCTCAAGGGTCCGGGTGACCACGCAGGGGCGTGGGTGGAGTTTGCTGCTGTTTTGGGCTCGTTTTGCCACATTTGGGAGCTGACATTTTCCTCCAAACGTGGGCCAAGGGAGAGGAAATCGCGGCCGTGCTCCCTCCCTGCGCTGCTCTGCGGGGCAGAGATTTATTTGCAAGCACAAGTTGCCTCTGATTTCGTTTAAGCCGAATTTTTCCTTCCCCCCCCCACCAAAAAAATGTGCTCTGAGTGAGATCCCTGGCAAAGAGGCAGAGCTGGGAGTGGGGACAAGCACCCAAAATAGGATTTTACAGCACCAGGGAACCCCGGCTCTGCGGGAGACAGGAAAATGAGGGGAAAACAGGTCCCTTTACCCCAAATTCAGTGCTGGGGAAGAGCTGGAGGAGTCTGCCCAAATCCTCGGGAGCGCAGCTCTGCCGCTCCTGGGGTGGGAGGTGGCGCTCCCGGAATCCCAGAAGGATTTGGGTTGGAAGGGAACATAAAACCCACCCCGTTCCAGCCTCCCACTGTCCCGGGGGGCTCCTCCAGGGGCTTTTCCAGGCATCATCTCCAGGACTCTCCCCATTTCCAGCCCTGTTTTGTCCCCCTTGGGGTCCCCCTACCCCCCGTCCCCAGCCAGGACAGGGACTGGGCTGTGGGGACACCGGGAGGGCGGCAGCTCCGCCCTAATTAGCGGGAATCGTTAATTAAACATCCCTCCCCGGCTCCGGCGCGTGTCAGGGAGTGGCTCTCTCAAAGCTGCCCCGCCCGGGGACAGGAGGGATCTTCCCGCTGGGATTGCACAGCCCTGGAATCAGCCCCTGCCTCTGACAACGCCAATTAATTACTCCAATTAATTACTCAAAGTCATTCGCTGTAATAAATTCCCGTCGTTTCCTCCCTTCCCTGTTCACTGCGGGGCCAGGAGAGGCTGGGGGGACACAGAGCCGGGTTTGGGACCCCCTGGATATCCCTGAGGGTTCCCTCAGGCCGAAATCTGGGAATTGTCCCCTCGTCCCCCTGGATCCCTCCCAGAGGCGCCGATGGACGAGGGTCTGGGGGGAGCCGAGGGCTGGAAAGGCTCCGGAGAAAGCTGGGAAGGGGAAAGAGCTCCTGGAGCAGCAATTCCAGGGCTCGGGAACACTGGGAAGAGACCTGGAAGAGACCTGGTCTCCCCAGACAGGAATCGGGAGCTGCACCCCCGGCTGCAGACGATCGACCTCCCAACCAAATTCCTACAGTTTTCCATCAAAATCAGAGCCAGAGGGGGTTGTGACACCGGGGGTGACAGGGGCGGGTCCCCCCTGGCTGTGCAGGGGACACCAGCAGGGGCCGGGCCCCAGCAGCCACACCGGGAGAGGCTCCGGCAGCTCCAGAGCCGCGAGCATCCCCTGATCCCTCTTTCCTTGCCGTGGATCGGCACCAGGAAATCCCAAATCCCTGTGCCCTCCTCCTGCTCCGCTCCTGCCACCCCCAGCCCCGCCCAGGGAGGAGCATCCCAGGCTCCCAACCTGGATTTTGATGCCAGCCCAGGTGACCCTCAGGCCCCGGGACACGAATTGTGTTGACACTTCCAGCGGGAAGCATTAATCTGCTCCAGAATCCCTGCAGAGAATCTCTGGATAACGAGGAGCATCCCATGGGCCGGCTCTTCCTGAAAGAATTTGTCACCATCCATAAATTGCTGGGAGATTTATTCCTGCCAGCCCTAGAACTGCACACAAAGTAATGGGATTTGTCCAAAGCCTTTAACAGGCTGTTCCCCTTGATTTAAAGGCTGTTGAAGTGTCTTTATTTTCTTAGCACATTATTAATTCACATTCTGGCTCCGAGATGCCTCGGGAGCCGGTGATTTGGGAATGAGAGGAGGAAAGGGCAGCTGGAAGGGCTTAGGCAGCAAAAAAGCAGCTCAGGGTAACTCCAGGCTGGGAATAAGCAAAGGTTATCCGTGCCTGGAGTTCTTCCTAAGAATGGCCACGCTCAGCTCCAGAGCTCCCAGGGCTCAGCACAAAAATATGGAATTTTTTCCCTGTCCCCAGCTCTCAGAATTGCTCCTTGACTCTTTGGAAAATGTCAGCTCCAGCCCCTCTGGATGGTTTCCAGCTTTTCCAAGGTGCTGCCCGTGCACAGTTTAAGGAATGTTTCCCTCAGGGAAGGGAAGTTCAGGATTTCATCAGTGCCACAAACCCTGGGGACCTCTCCCCAAAATTCCCGGCTCCAGGATCCATCCAAACCTGGGGAAGGCTCAGCCGGGGCTGGACCGGTGGCACCTCATGGAAACCCCCCCGAGGGATAAAAAAGGATTTTTCCACCCTTTTCATCCCAGCACAGGAGGCGCTGAATGGGGAGAGAATTCCCGGCAGGAACATTCCTGCTTTTACCCTGCTGGGCAGGGCTGTGGAGAACAATTCCTGGCCGGGAGCAGCTCCGGGAACATCTGCTCGGGAAGGAGCAGGAGCGGCCCCGCTCCCCGGGACAAGGAGCGACCTCGGCGGCTGCTCGGCCCCGCTTTTCTGGGAATGTGGAATGCGGGAGCCGGGGCTCAGCCAGCCCCGGGATTCGGGAGCGCCGGCCCGGGATGAGCAGTGGCCGCTTCCACAGGCTGGGATCGGGATGAGGGCGAGCCCTGGGAGCTCGGGGCGGCCCCTGCTCAGCCCCAGCGATTCCCGGTCCAGCCGCAGATCCCAGCACTTCCCCGGGATCAGAAGAGACGCTCCCGCCCTCTGGAGATGTCCTGGCCTCTCCCGGGGCCGAGGGGGAATTGCTGACCCCGTGGGAATGTGGGAATCCTCCGTGCTCTTCATCCCTGAGCTGTTCCTGCTGCCTCATCCTCTTCCCCAATGCTCTCCTTTATCCCTGGAATTGTCCCCGGCCAGGCTTGGTGGGGCCTGGAGCAGCCTGGGGCAGTGGGAGGTGTCCCTGCCCATGACAGGGGTGGCACTGGGTGGGATTTAAGGTCCTTCCATCCCAAACCATCCCGAGATTCTGGAATTCTGCGATTCTACCCTCAAACTCTTCCTGGCTCTGCCTGAACCAGGACCCGCCTTGGAGGGGGGCACAAAACCGACCAGGACTGAGCTCATCCCTCTCCCAGCTCATCCCTGTCCGGCTCCCGGCCCTTCCCAGCGCCACTCCCAGCCCGCCGCTCCCGGCTCCGTGGCCGTTCAGGTTGCCATGGCACCGGGATGTCCCCGCACTGCTGTGACATTCCCCGCAAGGTTGCGGCTCCCCCGAGCCCGGGGGTCCCGAGCCCGCAGCCGCTCCCGGCTGGGCTGGGCTGGGGTCGTGTCCGTGCAGCTCCCGAGCAGAGCTCCGAGTGGGAGGGAATTTTTTCCTCCCGAAATCCCTGATTCGCATTCTCCATTTCAATCGCTTCAGCTCCCGGGTTTATCTGGGAATCGATTCCAGGATCAGGGAGCTGCCCAGTTTAAAGGCTCTGGCCCCTCCCGGGATCAGAGCCAGAGGGAATCGCTTCCAGCATCGTGGAATCATGGAATGGTTGGGGTTGGAAGGACCTTAAAGCCCACCCAGTGCCACCCCTGCCTTGGGCAGGGACACCTCCCCCTGTCCCCGAGCCTCGTCCAACCTGGCCTTGGGCACTTCCAGGGATGGAGACTCCACCTGTCCCAGGGCTGGACAACCCTTTCCAGGAAGAATTTTTCCCAATATCCAATTTAAAACTCCAGGCCGTTCCCTCTTGCCACATTCCCTTATCCAAACTCCCACATCCACCTCCAAAAGCACCTGGACATCCCAAACTCCCCCCAAACCCACACATCCAAGGCCGTGGGCAGTGGGAAAACCTGGGAAGGGGGACAGGGATCAAATCCAGGCGTTTTTCCTGGGCCAGCCTGCGCTGCCTCATTTTCTGTTAATTCGCATTTTTCCTGAGGTTTGTGAGCCATTGGAAGAGGATGGGGCAGCACAAAGGCTTCTCTCTGCACAAATCCTGGGATAAGTTTACAGGAAAACAGCCTGGAAAAACAGGGAGGGTGTTTCTGCTGTGTGCAAACAACCCCAGAAATGCTGAGTAATTCCTGGAGCATGGGAAGCAATCATTACTTTTAATTACCAATTAAATGACTCGGTAATTTCTCGCATTCAAGCAGCAATGGAACCGCAAACAATGCCAGGCAAATCGGGTCTTTAGCATTTAATTACCGGGCTCTGCCATGAATTATTGAGCAAATGGGCAAAGACTCAGCTCCGAAGAGCTCCGGTGCTGCAATTAAGGGATTTTTAATCATTCCTGGGTCGGAGTCGCTGTTTGGAGCCGCCCTCCACGTGCACCAACAGCCGGAGCAGTGGCTGGGGCTTTGCCTGGATCACGGAGCTGAATTCCCCGGAATAATCCGGGTTGGAAACACACCAGAGCGGGATTGTCCATCCCAGCCTGCCCAGCTCTGCTCCAGGCACGGGATTCCAGAATGGCTTGGGTTGGAAGAATCTTAAATCCCATCCAGTGCCAGGGCAGGGACACCTCCCACTATTCCAGCCCCAGAAAACCTGGCCTGGGAAGGCAGCGAAGGCTGAAGAGTGGGAACATTCCCAAATCCACGCCTGGACTCCGCCACCTGGAGAGGTCCAAGCAGGGGGTCAGCCCGGGACTCCTGGTACTGAATCCGCGGAGCTCCTGCTCTCCAAGGGAGGATTCCAGCCCTGCTCCTGGCTCCCAGACCTCTCTCCTGGAGGGAATGATCCCATCCATTCCAGCCGGGACAGCCATGGCTCCCGCCCAGCCCGAGAGGCTCCTGCCAAAGGAGGAAGGTGACGGGAGGGGAGGGGAAGAGCAGCCAGGGAAAGGCAGGGCTGGAGGGGCAGGAGCATTCCCTGTCCTGGGAATGCCGAGAGCTCCCCGCCCCAGCACCCCCACACAACCGTGAATCCACGGAAAAACGAACTTTCCAAGTGCCAACACGGGCTTATTGTCGGCATCGAGGAATTCCAGAGCAGAACCCCCTGCCTCGGGAATTCTCTGGAATTCAACCCCTCCACCCACCCGGCTCAGAGCAAAACAGGAGCAGGAGAGGGAGGAGAAGAGGGAAGGCAAAGCCTTGCTGGATTTGGTCCATGTCCTTCCCAAAGCACGACAAGTGTCCCAGCCTCTCTCCCTGGGGAGCGTTTTAACCTGGAGAACCTCCCTGCATCCCTCCTTCCCTGCCTCCCTCCTTCCCTGCATCCCTCCTTCTCTGCATCCCTCCATCCCTCCTTCCCTGCCTCCCTCCTTCCCTGCATCCCTCCTTCTCTGCATCCCTCCATCCCTCCTTCCCTGCCTCCCTCCTTCCCTGCATCCCTCCTTCTCTGCATCCCTCCATCCCTCCTTCCCTGCCTCCCTCCTTCCCTGCATCCCTGCGTCCCTCCTTCTCTTCATCCCTCCTTCCCTGCATCCCTCCTTCCCTGCATCCCTCCTTCCCTGCATCCCTCCTTCCCTGCATCCCTCCTTCCCTGCATCCCTGCGTCCCTCCTTCTCTTCATCCCTCCTTCCCTGCATCCCTCCTTCCCTGCATCTCTCCTTCCCTGCATCTCTCCTTCCCTCCTTCCCTCCTTCCTTCCTTCCCTCCAGGCTTTGCAGGATGTTTGGGACACTGCGGGACCGAGCAGGAGACCCGAGGAGCTGCGGGACCCCCACAGAACCCCCAGAGCAGAGCTGTTCCTCCTCTCCTTCCCTCCTCCTTGCCCC
>VZRX01016544.1:0-23003 GCA_013398075.1 Notiomystis cincta
GGCGCCGCAGAGGAACCACCTCTCCAGAGGCCTGGAGGATCAGTACCCTGTCGAGGTGAGCTTGGCTTTGGGATGGGGGACAGGGCAATCCTGGCTGGGTTTCATTTGAAAGATTGATGTTGTGATGGGGACTGGCCTGCTGGGTTATTGGGGCCTGGAGAAGTCATCCTAGAAAGCCTTGGGTTGGAAGGCACCTGAAAGCCCATCTACAACCACCCCCTGCTGTGGGCAGGGACACCTTCCCCTATCCCAGGTTGTTCCAACCCCTGACCAACTTGGCCTTGGAAACTTCCAAGAGTGAAGTAGCCACAGCCTCTCTGGACAACCGGTGCCAGGGCCTCATCATGCTCACGAGGAAGGATTTCTTCCCAATGTCCCATCTAACCCTGTCCACTCTTGGGGGGAACCCCTTCCCCCTTGTGTTGTCACTCCAGGCCCTTGTCTAAAATCCCTCTCCAGCCCTCTTGGAGCCCCATTCTAGCTCTTTTCCAGGTTGCAGAGACCCACATGGGAACCCCCTTGTCCCGTCACCTTTTGCTTACCCATGCAAAATACCCCTGATTTTGTCAGTATTTGTGGTCCATATGTGATATCCTTCATGCCCTTTGACACTGCTTCTTGTTCCCTTAAGGAAATTCACCTGGTGAAAGCAGGTGGTCCCCTGGGCCTCAGCATCGTCGGAGGCAGTGACCATTCCAGTCATCCCTTTGGAATTCATGAGCCGGGGGTCTTCATCTCCAAGGTAGAGTCCCAAGAGAGCTGCTCTGAGTGTCCCTGAGCTGTTGGATTATTGGGATCAAGGTGAAGGGTTTTGATGTGAGTCCAGATGTACAGGATGGATTTGTGAAATAAAGGCATTGGAGAGGGATGTGTGAAGGGTTGTACTGGGTGTACTGCTGCTGCTGGAGCCATCTGAGGGCATGTAAAAGCCTCAAACCTCTCTATATAGTCCATGCTGAACCCTTTGGAGGGATTCCAGTTAGCTTTTGAAATTGCTGAGTTCACGTTGGCTTTAATGAGTCCTGGGAAGATGCTGGCATTGCAGAAAGCCAGTCGTTACTGGGAGAGTGCTGGTGGGAGGAGTGTGTGACTCCTGGGACAGCCAGAGCTGCTCTGCTGCACTCAGGCCAGCGTCCTTTGATCCCACATTCCCATTCCAATGGTGACATCAGCTCATGCCATTCAGGGACAGCACATGGGCTGGCCACTGGCTGTAGCCCATTCCTTCACAGGCCTGCACATCCACTCTCCCTGGAATAGGGATGTTGGAGAGGACGTTCCTCCTGAGCCCTTTCTACTTCCTGACTGCTCTTGTCACTTGGGGATGCTGAATGTGACTCCTCTGACACCAGAGGCTGGATTCAGACCTTGTTAAGGGTTGTTTGGAATTCTAGGAGTGATACCTGCCAGATGTCTTCCTTCACATGCCCAAGGTGTTTCTTGCAGTGCATCAGCAGGTCAATGCTGCAGCATTTGCTCTTCTCAAAGCCTAACTAACTCTTTCCCACCATCCCTTCTTGCCCATGTGCTCACAGGTTTCACCCTTTCCTTGCTGACTCCTTTGTTTCACCAGGAACACTGGTTTGGTTATATGTTTAGTCCCCCTGTAGAGCACTGGATGAGGACTGGAGTAGTACTGGTGCTGTCAGTCCTGGTTACAGTCAGGATAAAATAATGGCAAAACTGGCACAGGATTGGTTCAGATTAAATTGGGAATATGAGAATAACCTATGGAGTAGCACTTCAAAGCACATCCCACTTCATTCTTTGCCCGTGTTCCCAGATATGTCTCCTCTTAGGGAGCTTTGTCTGCAGAAAGAGGGGTCAGAACAGGCCTGCAGGGTGTGGGTGGATGCCCAGGGGCACAATCAGATCTCCAAGGACAGATGGGCTTCCCTGCTCCAGTTGTGTTGATGGCTCTCTGCAGGTGATTCCCCGGGGGCTGGCGTCGCGCAGCGGGCTCCGCGTCGGGGACAGGATTCTGGAGGTGAACAGCATCGACCTGCGCCATGCCACCCACCAGGAAGCTGTGAATGCCCTGCTCTCCAATGCTCAGGAGCTCACCATGGTGGTCCGGAGAGACCCACCTCCACCTGGGATGCAGGTGGGTTCTGAGGGAGAGGGCTGAGGGGCAATCACACAGGGTTGCTTCTGGAGGCAGTTTCTACCGGGCTGGAGGTCTGGGACTAGGATACAACCAGACTCCTGGGAATTTCCTTTTCCTTTGGCAGAATCCAGTCTCTTGTAAGTGTATCTCCAGCTGGGGTGTGGTGAGGATCTCTTGCCATGGCCCTGGTGACTCTGTCATCAGAGAATGATGAGATACCATGAAGACCAGATGTGAGCAGGGAACAGAAAAGGGCAGGTCCTCACCAACAAGAATAAACTGCCAAATGAGGGATGGGGCTGATTCAGGCTCTTTTCAGGGTATTGAGAATTGTGGTCACTCTGAGGAGTGTTCCCTCAGCTGAACTTGGCCCAGAAACAAGATTTTTCTGTGTTTCCAGGAAATATGCATTGAAAAGGCTCCAGGAGAGAAGCTGGGCATCAGCATCCGGGGTGGAGCAAAGGGCCATGCTGGCAATCCGTTTGATCCCACTGATGAAGGCATCTTCATCTCCAAGGTACCAGAGCACTCCCTCTGCACGTCAGTGCTGTGCAAGCACTGCCAAGGAGAAGGGTGATCCCTGGGGGAGCTGTTGGAATATTCTCACCTTTCACTGGTGCATCAGTTCTGGAGATACTCTCTCCAGCAAAGGAGGCAAATTCTTGTCCTTTCATATTCCTCCTCTACAACAGCTTCACAGTTTCTTCTTTTACTTCTTGCTTGCCTTTATTTTGCCTTGTGTTTCTTCTCTTGTGTTTTTTTTCCTGTAATGCAAGCCCACACATCTTTCCTTTTACCCACATTCCTATTGGTCCTCATGTGCCTCTGGCTTCCTGCTCACTTAGACATGCAAGTTCTTTCCTTCTTCCAAGGAAAGCGTCAGGAATTCTTAACCTTTTCTCCTGTGCCATGTACGCCGTGTGTGACTTTCTTCCTTTTCTAAGTGACTGTTTGTGTCACACGTACTTCTCACATCGCTTTTCCCCCAGAAATAACACATTTTCTTGTTCAACTTACGCTTATCAGTTTATGCTCCTCCCAACCCTTTCCAAAATGGTTTTTATTGCTCCTTCTTTGCTGGCAGTGGAGCACAGCAATAAGTGGTGTCATTTTGGTCTTGCTGCTGACAAAGAGGACTCTGGGTGTTCACCTTAGTGTCACTGGTTCCCTCTTTAGCTGTTTTTTGGGGGTAGAATCTGGTGTAAGTTGTGCTCAGAGCTGAAGACACTCTGTAATTGCCAGTCAGCCCTGATAATTGATAATTGGTTGCTATTAAGGCAAGGGAACACTCAGCATTTGTCATTATGTGGCTGTAACTGTTTTATCTGAGTTCTAAAGTCAAAAGAATGAATTCCCTCTTTCGGAGTGACAGTTGCATGTTCACCTGTGACATTTGTAACAGCAGGAAAAGAAAACCTGGGATTATTCTAACTGGCAGTTATTTTTCATAACTGGGTCTGGTTTTCTCTCCAGCAGCATTACAGCATTTGGGGGATGGAGGGCTCACAGTTTAGCCATGGCACAGTTAGTTTACCCCATCTTCACTCCCTTCTTTTCCCAATACTGGTTGGTTTAGCCTGCAGAGAACCAAAACTCTGAACTTTCCTGCTCTCCCTTGAGCTGTGTTACTCCCCTCAACCTCTCTTACCTGTCCTCTCTGGAGGGGTTTTCCCGCTTCTGATTTTCCCTGTGTATTTTTGGTGACCAAGAGACAAAGTGGTGCTTTTCCTCTTCTTCCTCTTTGCATGTCTGATCCCTGCCTCCTTCCTCCTTAGTTTGTCTTCATTTGCATTTCCATTGTGTCTCTCTCCTACCACAAAATTACTTCTTTTTCCACAAGATGCGTCATGATGTGACAGCTTTTCCTTCTCACCTACTTCTTTCCTTGGGATAACACATTTCAAATTCACATTCTTTTACCTCATATAAAAGATTCTTCCACACCTGTTCCCTCCACCAGCCTGTACAGGTTCTTCCTTTCCTGCCCTCTCCATAGTACTTCCAGATGCTTCCTGTGCCTGCAGCTGCAGGCTGTTGTCCCTGTCCCCTGTGCATGCTGTCCGCTCCTTCCCGCCGTGGTCCCCGTGCTCTCCTGTGTCCTTTGACCCGCTCCAGTGACAGCCGGTGTGTTCCAGGTGAGCTCCTCTGGGGCTGCAGCCCGGGATGGCCGTCTGAAGGTGGGGATGCGGATCCTGGAGGTGAATCACCAGAGCCTGCTGGGAATGACGCACACGGAAGCCGTGCAGATCCTCCGGGGGGTGGGCGACGCGCTCCTCGTGTTGGTGTGCGACGGCTTCGACCCCAAGGCTGCGGCTGCCATCGAGGTGAGGACTGGAGTGCAGGTGCCTTTGGAGTGACCAGAATCCCACCACATGGATCCACCTCTTTCTTCACAGAATGCTGGATTTTCCCAACCTTTTACTGTAGATTTTTTTGGTTTTTTTGAGGTTCCAGATTTCAAAGTCTGACATATGATATGAACTGGAGGGAGTGGTCTTTCAGGACTGTCTTTCTCCTACTGGTTCCAGAACTATCCCACAGAAGCACTACAGTGAAAGAAAAAGTTTTCAGGCTCATTTTCACTAGGCTATTTATGCCCATTTTTTCTTGGCCAGTGTTACATTTACAATAAATGGTCTGGCTCTTTATTGGTGTTCGTCTTTCCCCACAGGGTAAAACTCTGTTGGAGCAATCCTGTGCCCTCTCAGGTTTCTGTTTCAAAGGCTTACTTAGTCAACTTTTGTATTCTCCAGTAGAACATGAACCCAATCTCTGCTCACCTTATTCCCTTTTTGCACCTGGATCAATTTAAATTCAGCTTACTTAGACCTCGGGTTCCTCAAACAATTGTCAACCTAAATGGCAGGGATGGAGCTGGATGCTCTTAAGGTTCCTTCCAACCCAAACCAGTCTGAGATTCTATGGAATAAGATTTCAAGTTGTTGAAAGAGTTCTGATTCTGACTTGGCTTAGGATTGTCCTCGTACTCCACGTCTGGGAGCCTGGAATAGGGAATTTTTGGAATGGCACTCCGTGGGCTTCCACCAGGTGTGATTTGCCGTTTGCTCGTTTGCTTTGCAGATGTCCCCAGGAATCATTGCAAACCCTTTTGCTGCTGGCATTGGGCGCAAGAACAGCCTGGAGAGCATCTCCTCCATCGACCGGGATTTGAGCCCCGAGGAGCTGGAGATCCTGCAGAAGGTGCGTGTTGTGGCTGAACTGGGAGCATATTACAGAGTGGAAGCAGTTTCTGGAAATCTCTAGTGTCTCTGTTGGTGCATGCAGCCTGCAGTGTGATGTGCAGTGGACATGGCATGGGATCAGCAGGACCCAGCACATGGATCAGGAACACGCTAGGATGGGACTGTGACACCTTCATGAGGTTATAGATGCTGCAGGTGTGGAGAGAGCACTGGGTGAGGTGGATCTAACTCTGCTCTCTCCTAGGAGATGGAAATGGTGAGAGAAGCCACTCAATGGGAGAGAGAAGAAATGGAGAAAGTGGTGAGAGATTACTTGTGTAGCAGAATCTGTTTGTGGCAGTGGCTCTGGTGAGCCTATGAGTCCCAAGGAAGGTGTCACAGGTTATCTCTGCTCCACTGTAGTGCCGTGGGGAGTTCTGGAACTCTGCCCTGTTGTCAGTACCATGAGAGTTCTGGATCTCTGCCCTGTTGTCAGTACCATGGGAGTTCTGGATCTCTGCCCTGTTGTCAGTGCCATGGGAGTTCTGGATCTCTGCCCTGTTGTCAGTGCCATGGGGCAGAGGTCTGGGAATTCCCACTGTAGTACGCTGCTCTGTTGCCCTGGCTGGCTTTGCTGTATCTCCTTGTGCACCTCAAAAGCATCGACAACCTCTCTAGTGATGCTCCTGTGGTATTCACAAAGACCACCCTTATTACCTGCTGGTACCTCCTGGCCAAGCTGCAGCTTAAGAAAAATGGCCAATGAGCTTAAAAGTCCCAAATGTAATCAGTTTTCTCTGTCCAGCACCCTGTGACTGACAGAGCTTTTGTGAGTGAAGATGAGGACACAGAGCTCTGAGCTGCCCTGAGTAGATTGCCATTAATCAGTCACAGCTTTGTGCTCCTGAGTTCACATGGTCATTTCTCTGCTTTGCTGTGAGAGTTTCGTGTCTCTGCCCACTGGTTCAGCCTTGCACAGAAAGAGAAGTTCACAGAAGTAGAATTTCACAAATATAGATCAGCAGACTCAAGCCCCTTGAGGATCTAGAGCTTCCAGTCATCCCTCTTAACACAGTAATTTATCCAGTCAGAGTCACTGGACAAAGAGGGAAAACTGAATTCTTCAGTGCTGTCAGTGGGGAATCTGCTCTCCTGGCAAATGTGTGTGTACATTTTTCAAATGTTTTGTCAGGTTTCTGGTTCAGATACACCTGAAGTTGCTCTGGGTTCTCTCTGCAGTTGCAGTTTCTGAGCTTGTTCACATTTGCTGCCCCACAAGAGCAGGGTGAGGTTGGCAATTGTGGATGGAGGTCGAATGACCTGATAGAATGATCTTCAACCTGATCCAGTTGATCCAGAAGATGTCCCTCGTTGCAGGGGTTGGACTAGATGACACTGAAAGGTCTCTTCCCACCCAAACCATCCTGAATAATTTGGGTAGGAGGGACCTCAGCAGCTCTCTTGGTTGAGCCCAGAGCAGAGGCAATTCAGATAAGGTTCAGGTTTTTTCCTGTAAAATGTCTCTTTCCTTGCCTGGGAAGGAACTCAGAGTGGTTTGATGTGGTTTCAGCAAACCCGATTTCGTTGTGTTTCTGTTTGAGCAAAGGGTATTCCTGCCAGTTTTAATGTTGGCAGCATATGGATTTGAATATGGATATATGGATTGAAATACTTTCCAGGAGACTTCAGGTACTCTGGGTCTGTATCAGCATTCCTAACACCTGTGGATATACCAAGTGTGGCCCCAAACTTTCTGCTGGGGCTGAGCAGGTGGCCTTTGTCCAGGCTCAGGTAGAGCAAGACTTTGCCAAGATTTATACTGAGATTACTTAAAAATACTTGGGTGAAAAAAAACCAACTAGAAAAACTTTTATGATTTGTGAAGTAGTCTTGGCCATATCTCATTTTAAAAAATGCTGACATATTTTGGTGCCACTTCCCTTGGTGTGCCAGGAGGAGGCAGCAGTGGATGCTCCAGGCTCCTTGGACTTCCCAGGATCCTGAGGCCCATGAGCAAAGACATGTTTTTCTGCTGGGCTTTCTAAACCTTGAATCTGGGATTATGTCTCTAAAACTAAAATTTATCTGAATGATGGAGCCAGCACTTCGTGGTGGCCACTGGAATACTGAAGGAAGTTCCCAACTCTGTGCAGGTCCCTCGTAATTTCTGTCACCATTTTTGGACCATATTTCTTACTCTTCGACGTTTCATATTTGTTCTTGCACAAGAGCAGTAGAGACCAAACATGTCTCCAGCCCACAGCAAGCTGTGAACTGAGTAATTGGGAGGAATTATGCCTTTGCTGTACTCACAGTAGACGTTTTCAAACCCATTCACTGCTCTAACATCTCTTGCCTCCAGTGCTCTGATAATTCAGTTCCTAGTAGAAGTGTCAGTAACTCCGAGTCTCTGTGGACTGATTCCTGGTGCTCTCTCCTGGCTCTGTGGCTGTAGTTATTTTTCTAGTCTTAATCCAGATCCTCCCCAGATACTGTCAGAGATGGATTTGCAGCATGCCACAGCTCCAACTGGGCTGGCTGGTGCTCCTGTAACTCCTCAGAACATGACCTCAGAGAAGAGTCATGACACCAAGATTAGTATCACCTGCAACCCTCACCCTACAGAGAACTCTTGGCCAAAACAAGCATAATCAGATTCAGATTTACTTTACCTTAAATATCCCTCAGTATCCTTTGGGGAGTTGTGATCCTCCAGAGCATTACTGTCTTCTCATGCTGCTTATGCTTGCTTGGAGGTCCAGGGGTGATGTGAGGCAGTGGGAGTCTGTAATGCATCAAATCTGTTAAAGAACAGGGCTCAGGTGCTCAGCAGAATTTTCAGTTGATTCCCTCTCAGCTGCCTTCCACCTCCCATTCTCCCAGTATTAGGACTTCAGGACCATCTGGTTCCTGCTTGGGAAGAGCAGGTGGGAGGGTTCCATAGATAAGAGAAGGGAAGGATGCTGCTGTGCTGTCCCCAGGCCTGGCTCTGCCTAGAGGTGCTGGGTGACAAGTCACAGAAATATCAGTTCCCAGAAATCAGTCCTTAGGACAAGTCCTACACTGTTCCCTTCCTCTTGCAGCCTGGAAGTGAGCCCCTGGCTGGGGCTTTTGGGATTAGTCACTGGTCACTCTCTAATGTCCCTACCGTGCTGAGTGGCTGCGGGCTGACAGCTGGTGCTGAGCTGACCTTGTGCCAAGACCTTTCTGTCCCTTTGTATGTATTTGCATCATTCTGTATGTGATGCTGTAAGCCAGCAAGACCTGTGCTCTGTAGATTTGTTTTTCCATTCCTTTCCAGCCTGTCCTGTCTGTGTTCCATCAAGGTACCTCTTCCAGCAATGAGCGAACTCCTTCTCTCCCTTGGTGCTGGTGTAGCTCATGCTTAGGGGCACTGTAGCTCTCCTTACTTTCCCCAGGACTTAATGTCTCTGCTGAGTGAGGATCCTGGGGACACCTGCTCTCCCCTCTCACCTGTGGCATGTTCTGTCCCTGTCCATTCTGCTGGCAATAATGGTGCAAGTGGCAAATTCCAGCTCCTTCTTCCCCAGTCCCAGTGTTCGTGCTGGGTTTCTGCTCCCCCTCTCCTGGTGCTGGCACTGCACCTCTGTCCCCTCAGCAGTTCCTGCCCAGCATGTGTAACCTCTTTGCCTCTCTCTTGTCTCTCTGCTCTGGCTCTGTTCTGCCCTGTGGAAGGAGCGGATGCGTAGGGAGCGGGAGGCAGCCACGCAGCAGCTTGAGGAGGAAGTGGAGGTGAGCAGAACAGGGGAAGGGCTGGAGAGTCCTAGAAAAGGGCTACAGCTAGACTGGAAGGCTGGAGAAGTCCCCAAAAGAGTTTGTTCCCCAAAGTTTGTGTTTTCCACTCCCTCCCCTAAAAGGATGTGGCTTTGAGGATAAGAACTGAAGAAATATATAAAGGATTGGGGAAAAGAGGGGCTGGGTTAGAAACCTTGGCTTCTGTTTAAGTTTCGAAAAGCAATACATGGGAAGCAAAATTGAAGAAAGTTATACAGGGAGTGTGAGTTAAGGCTGGAAGATGAAACTGTAGAGGAATTGCAGATTTGCATTCTTAAATGTGTCCAGATCCAGCCGTTCCGGATGCTTTTGGAGCAAACGTGTAGGTATGGCACTCTCTCCCCTGCATAAGGAAGTGGACATGGGAGCAGGAGGAGCTGAGGAATCTGAGCACTAGTGGGTGGCCAGGGGTCCACAGTGACATATTCTCTGCAGGGTTTCTCAAGCCTGACTCCTGCCATGAGTTCACATGGTTGTGTTTCGAACAATTCCAGCTTTTCCCAGGCAGTGGGAATTCTCACAAGTTTGGAGATAAGGCCTTGGTTATTACTGGGGTGGTTTCCTTTCCATTGCTCTTTCTCATTGATGTAGTTGACTTTGGAACTGACCTGTTCCTGGTGTTTGTGGTTTTTTACCCCTCTCCAGAATGTCCCTAGTGAACCCCTGCGGCTGGACTACCGGACCCTGGCAGCACTGCCCAGCAGTGGCCTGCAGAGAGGCAACCGCACCGTGAGTGGGGGCTGAGGGCTCCCTGCGGGGGAGCTCCTGGGGGGCTCTGGAGGTGGGGGTCCCTGCAGGGGAGGCAGTGAGGGGCTATGAAGGTGGGGGTCCTGACAGAGAAGGCCATGGCCCTTCCATTACTTGCCCTGCACCTGTGCCACGGTGTGGGAGGTGGCAACATCCTCTGCAAAGGAAAACTGAGAAGCAGACCTGTGGGGGGACTCTGAACTGTTGGGCACTGAAACCGGAGGTAGCTGTGAAAGAAAGCTGGGAATAAGAAAATGAGGAGAGCAAGAGCCAGGCAGCTTTGCCTTTTGGGAAGTGGCAAAGTTTGAGAAGTTGTAGAGTTGGGGACAAGGCAGAAAGAACAGCCCGGTAGGAAAGAAGGGGATGTGAGGAGGAGAGTGCAGGGATTTGTTGTGGAAGGAAGAGGCTCTAGGAAGCCACCAAAGAGGGAGAGAAAGATTCTTCCAGACACAGTGATGGCAGTGTTGCCTGCACAGCTCAGTTGTAAATCCATTGTGGGGTGATGTTTAGGAAGGAGGGATGAGAGTGCTGAAACTGAAAATATTAAAAAAAGAAGACGTTTAAGGACAGGTTGGACAGTGCTTGATCCATCTAGTGGAAGTGTCTACCACTGGTGCTCTAGTGGAAGTGTCCCAGCCCACAGCAGGGGGTGGGACTGGCTGGTCTTCAGGGTCCCTTCCAACCCAAACTACCCTGAGATTCTGTTAAAGCCAAGATTCCCCCAGGTCTGCAGAAGATGAAGTGGCTGTGGTTGTGTGTCATGACTGGGCCCTGTGGCTCATGTATCATGTTGAGTATCGTGACTCCTGCTGTGAACATTTCTGCCCTGTGCCCTGCCTGGCAGTCCCTCATATGAAGTGGCCAAGAGAAATTCCAGATTTCACAGGCTGTGTTCACAGATTACAAACTCACCTTTCTCCTGTGTTTAAAATCTCATCTCTCCACCTTTTCTTCCTTTTATCTTTCCTGCATCACACCCATTCTACTGGGTTTCTGCCTGCTCCTTTACACATCCTCAGTCTTCCTTTCCTCCTGTTGCAGCAAGATGTCCCTTTGCTGTCATCATCCCATTCTGCATTCCCATTCTGGTTTTTCAGGATCACCTCTTTTACCTTTCCTGTCTCCATCTCGTTCCATGCAGACGGGTCTCCTCTCCTGTTCTCTTTCCTCTGTTACTCCAGGCCTTACTCCAATGGCAGTTCTGCTTTGGCTCCAGCTCTGCCTCCTTTTGTTCCCACACTTCCCAGCTTTTGGTTTTTCCTTCTTCTGTTCACACAAAAAAACAGTATCAGGAAAAGGTTTATTTTTAGCATCTCTGAGTGTAACTCGGTTGCTGGAAGAGCGGGAGAGTCAGCCCCAGGCAGCAGCTGCCTCCGTGCAGGACAGCTTGAGTGTGGTCCAGAGTGGAGCAGCATTTGGGGCTTGTGCCTTGCAGCCTGTGTCCGCCTGGGAATGCCAGACGTGGAATGTGGGCCGGGCGCGCCGGAACGCCAGGGTGATGGGCGGCATCTATAAATGTCCCGTTTCAAGGGGAGGGTCCATGGGTGCCTGTGTTTGTCCAGCTGTCACCAGCCCTGTCTTTGCTCTGGTTTGAAAAGTACATCTGCCCTGGATTGTGGCGACAGGGAGGTTCTGGTGGTCCTTCAGGAGCTGCCCTGGCCTGTTAGGTGACCACTGGAAGACTCAGTCAGGGTCAGTCCAGCCAGTGACAGATGGTCTATCTCTGGACAACCCATCCAGATGACTGGTGCTCTTGCCCTGTTCCCATCGTGGTTTTTCTCTTTCTTCCTGTCTCCAGGCCAATTCTCACCACAGATGTTCTCCTCTAAACAGTGACTGGGTGTCTTTTACTGCGGCACAGTTCCCTGTGAGGGAGCTGCAGGGGACTGTACCTGTCCTCGCTGTGGGATGGAGGATCTGTAGGGCACTGCTGTTGCTGTGGAGCAAGAGGAGGTGCAGGCCCATCTGTGGAACAGGAGGTGTAGATGTCTCCACTGACCACTGTAGCTATGGGTGGAATTAGTCATGAGGATTCCCCAGGAATGGCCTCCCAAAAAGGGAGCAGGTGGTTGTCTTGGATCAATCTGTGTTGCTGTGTCTGGGTCCCTTTGTGAGCAGGATTTAACAAAGGTCAATGAGATGCCTGTTCTGTTTGTCTGCTCTTATAAGCCAAACTGAAAATTCCCATTGGAAGCAGCATGGGAATGCTTGTTTGGAGGATGCTCTTTGGCCATGCACCCAAGTGCACTGCAACTTTTGGGTAGAAGCTGTGGCTGCCCTGTTCCTGGATGTGTCCAAGGCCAGGTTGGATGGGACTTGGAGCAACCTGGTCTAGTGGAAGCTGTCCCTGCCCATGGCAAGGGCATGGAACAACATGAGCTTTCAGGTCCCTTCCCACCCAAACTATCCTGGGATTCTGTGACTCTCTGACATTTCCCTTACAGAAGTCAAAGAGCTGCTACAGCCTCTGTCTTCTGCACTGAACAGGAATGAAAGCCAGAGCCCTGAGGGACTGATCACAGTAAAATGATCAAAGTCTAGTTTTGCTTTCTGGACTATGAGAAATGGAGAAGACTTGACATATCTCAATACCAGGTCACCATGGTTAGTTAATTAGCAGCCTGTACTTTCTGTTCTGAATATATTTCTCTTTAGCTCCTAGCCATTGATTCTTTCTTTTCACTTGTTCATTGGATTTAAGATTTGATTTCTTTCAATGCCAGGGAGGATGCAGGGTAGCACGTCTGTCCCATCTGCAAGCTGGGAAAGCTTGCTGCATTGCCCAAATTTTTGCTTACCCAAAATAGAAATTGTGGCTTGTCTGACAGGAATAGCCCCAGTGAGGCCGGGGAGCGAGGAATCCTGCACTGGGACATGCTGCAGCAGGAGCTGGAGCTTACAGCAGGACACAAGACCCAGATCCAGCCCAGTTCAGTCGGGTCCAAGAACAAAACAGGGACTGAGACTCCCCATCAACTGTCAGGCATTATGGCACTCTGGAAAAAAGGGGTTACAAGCAGGGTTTTTACATTGAAAAATCACATAGCCACAACAGCAGAATTTCTCAGGGTAGCACAGGCTTCACTGGTGAGGAAACATGATACAAGCCAGGGCTCTGCCAACCACAGAGGTTGGGTTGGGGGTTAGGGGAGGGCCTCCAAAATTCCTGAGCCTCCCAGCTGCCATTGTAGTCACCAGCCCACCCTTGAGAGCTATTTTGGTGACTGCTGCCATGACACAGGAGCTGAAGAATGTGCTCTGAGCAGGAGAGGTCTTTCTGCTCCCTGGAGGCACTTGAATGGAAGCTTTGGTCTTTGCTCTCTGACTGTCACTGCTCCCCTAAGGAAGGCTCTGGCTGGGGTAACAAACTCTCTTCTATGGCATTAAGAGGAAGGGTCAGGGCTTCATTCGGGCTATGTGCATTGAGCCTCAACAGAGCTGGGACTGCCTCAGTCCTGTCATCAGCAAGAGCCACCCAAAGGGTCTGTGCTCTGTCTGCTGCACTGAGCTCTGGTGTTTTGGGTGTGTTGTGATGCGGTGGGGCTGTTAAAGCATGTTCACCTGTGCAGGTGTGGTGGAAGTGCATGGGGTGGATGTTGTGTGACTGTGTGGCAGCGTTGGGGTGACAGCAGAGGCTGGGCAGTTAGTGAGGGGGCTCACTGAAGTGGGGATTGAACTGAAGGACGTCCAGAGGTGCCTTCCAACCCCAAGTATTCTGTGATTCTGTGTGCTGAGGTGAGCGGGGAGGAGTGTGTGCTTGTACAGGTGTTGGAAGCGAGTTTGGCTGGGGAGCAGCTGCAGGAACGTGTGTGAGTTGGAGGGGTGCAGGGAACGCTGTCAGTTCCCCAGGGTATATGGGCACAGCAAGGTCCTCTCCTGGAAGTGACATTGGGAGTCACTTGGTGACATTGGTGGTAGAACAGGAGAGAGGGTCGGGATGGTGTGTGGTCCTTAGCACTGGAATTCTCTCCCCTGTCCTTCAGCAGCTGCTCTGTATTTTCTCCCTCCTCTTCTTTACTCTGTTCTCCTTATTTCTCTCTGATCCTTCTGTTTTCCTCTCAGCCTGTTCAGTGTGCTAAGCCCAGCTCCAGCATGGAGGGTGACTGCGCGGTGCTGTCCCTGCCCGCGGCGTGGGGCAGCCGGGAAGCATCCCCGGACCCAGCGGCGGGCGCGACCGGGCCCCCTCAGCACCCCGCTCCTCCCCACCAGCACACGGGCGGGGCAGAACGGCCCCGGGGAGACAAGCAGGACCCTGTGGGGTGTCCCTTGTCCCAGGAGCAGCTGCCAGAGACGCCAGAGTGTTTGATCGACTCGCAGCCCATCCCCTTCAGTGAGAACCCCTTTGTGGTGGCCAACCGCAGGGGCAAGGCCACAGGCACAGCTGGCCTGGGGGGGCCTCCCCTGGGCTATGGCAGGGGAGGCGTGCTGAAGACCAGCCTGTACTCCAAGGCAAGCAGTGTGTAGTGTGTGGCATGCACTCACACAGCAGCACCCTACTAAACCCCGGTGCCGGGCAGCACGGCGCCCGTGGGCCGGTTCCCCCCACCCCGTGTGCCTCCAGCGCTGCCTGCAGCGGCTGTCAGTCCCCAGTGGTCACTGTGTCCCTCCTCCAGCCACCAATGCACCCTGCTGATGGCAACGTGTGCACTGCCCTGCTGAGAGGACAGGATTGCATCTGTGAGTTCCCTGCTGTCCCTCTGGGTCCGGATGGGAGCAGTGGCATCCCTGTCCGCTTGGCTGGTGGCAAGGAGCTGGCAGGACTGCTGGAAGATCAGTGCTGGTGCCACATTTCCTGGGCCTGAGCACAGCCCTTTTTAGACAATCTGGAAAGCACAGCTGATCCACAGCCCAGGAGCTGCTCCTCCAAGTGACACTATTCGGTAGATTAAGACTTTGGAATTTAAAGGGAGAACTTTGCTTTCTCGTCTGGGAAATCTGTATGTGAAATTTCTGCTGTTGCACAAGGAGCCTGTGGTGGAGTAGGGACTAGATCCAAAGATGCCATCCTCCAAATGAGCACCATATTGCTCTCCCCTTCTTCCTTTTTCAGCCTTTTGGGAGGACTGAAAATCAAAACAGCCCCACATAAACAGCCCCATACACAGAGGATAAAACCAACCAATCAATAAACCCAACCCTCAGCTGTAGTGATCTTGGAGGTGTTCTATGCCTTGATAGGAATTTCACAGGCGTGTAGCCAGGTGAGCTTGGTGCAAGGTATCTGGAACCTGTGCTTCAGTATAAACTTCAGGTCACTTCAGGCTTTCTCTGTCAAAATACTGTTGCCCAAGGCTGATTCAACTGACCGTTGTGTGTGGCTGTGGTATTAATGACAGGGAACTATAGGTTTGCCTAAATAGTTCCCTAAATCCCAAGTGACCTGCTTCTGCCTTAAGGCATGTGAAATACTTGTGAAAGGTGCTCCTCCGGTCCGGCAGTCAGAGTGCAGGTGGTTCTCTGAACGCTGCTCTGCTCAGCTGTTGGCCGGCTCAGCTGAGCATCAATGCCAGAGGTTCCTCTGGAAATGAGGAGAGCCCTGTTTCCCTCCAGCCAGGAATTGCTTTTTTGCTCAGTGTCTGTACAGCAGGAGGTTTGCCTGGAGTGTGACCCTGCCTGTGAGTGCTGTGAGGAGTCAGGAAAGAGGAGCCCTGGGACGTGCTATGGGGCAGAGGCTGTAAGCTGATCCAGCCAGCCTCACAGGGCACTGGGATATGATCCTGGTTCTAACCTTTAACGTCATTCCCTTGCTGTTTCTGGCGCTTTTTGGCATGTGCCAACTACTGCTGGGCCCTGCTAACCTTGCTCCCTGGGGAAGGGCCGTGGCTGGATGTCCAGGGTGTCCCATGCCTCCTGGGCTCTACAGACCCCCTCCTGCTCTAGAGTAACACTCAAGCTTTGTCTTGAGCTTTGTCTTCTCTCTTTCAGGCTCCTGTGGGCGAGTCTGGGACAGGAAATTCCAGGCGTGAAACCCCCTATTCTCCCAGTAATCCGCAGGTGAGACTGTCCCCAGGACAGATGATATGAGAAAGGCAGGGAGGCACTTCCAGGGATAAAGGACAGAGGTAGCTGAGGGCAATTTCCATCCTTGAGTGATACCATTAAGGTGGAGGGGATCCATCACAGCAGGCAACCAGAGAGCAAGAGAAGAACTCCCTCCCTCAAAATGTCTCAGAGAGCCAGGAGGGTAATTAGCTGGTCATAAATGAGCTCTGAGGGGTAACTTAATTACAGGGTGATGAGGAGGGGCTACAGCATGTAGTGGTGAGGTTTTTGGCAATGGTCTCACCAGTGCCTTGTACAGAGATTCTTTGATTCTGGCAACTGATATGTAGTAAGAAAGGAAGAGTCAGGATTTGGAAAAGGATCTTGGGTCTGTAAACCAGGGCTGCCCACTTTTGCCAAGCTTACAGAGGACCTCTGGTTCTGTGTGTGACACTGGAGATGATCTCTGTGAACTGTTGGGCAGGAGATGGAAGGATCCTGCTGCAGCCAGGTCTAGGTGACCCTGCCCTCAGGAAGTGATTTGCTACAGATCCTTGCTCAGAGGCTTTCCCTCTGGAATGGGAAGTGTCTTCGTTGTAACTTCCAATTATTTTTTTCTTTATAAACATTACCTCTTCTCTGTCGACATTCATATTCCTTGTGTTATCTCTGAAATTTTCTTTTCAATATCTGAGTCTTTTATCCCCCTGTCCATCCCACGGCAGGAGGTGTCACAGCTCAGGTGAGCCTTTTGAAGTTAAATGAATTTAAATAGATTTTTAAGTGTTCCCTTTACAGTCATTGCCTATTACAGGGTTTTATATTGGGGGCTGGAATGAACTGCCAGTTGCACTTTGTTCTCTGTCCTTGGTCATTTTGGGTCTGTTGCATTCCTTTTGGAGTCCAGCTGTTCTCCAGCCACTCTCCCCACCAGCTCTGGCACTTCCCTGGTCTTCAGTGAACCATTTCAGTTCTCAGAGCTGGACAGGAGCTCTTGAGGTGAACAGAATCACCTTGGGGTGAGGTGACTGCTGAGATGATGGGCTTAGGAGAAGGGTCAGGAAGCAGTAGGAGCAGCACTTCAGTCCATCTTCTGTTGCTTCTCAGCCTGTCTCACATCTTCCCCAGTTCTTGGATCATTTAGAATTGAGTGTTCACCAGGAACACAGCAAGATTAGAAGAAGATACTGTCTGTTATAACTAAACTATTTCAACACACTTTGTTCCAGCTGTGTTTCCCTATTTGCATTTCTGACAGCAGCTGGGTTATTTGTAAGTTTTCCTTCTACCACAAGTGCCAATTTGAAATCGGTTTTCATACAATCCCAGGATGATTTGGGTGAGAAGAGACCTTCAATACAATCTCATCCTAGCCCCCTGTCATCAGCAGGGACACTTTTCACTATCCCAGATTGCACCAAGCCTTGTACAACCAGGCCTTGGACACTTTCAGGGATCTCTGAGCAACCTGGTCAACCTGTGCCAGGGCCTCCCCACTCCTGAAGGAAAAAATTTCTTCCCAAAATCTCATCTAACCCCACCTCTGTCAGTGGGAAGCCATTCCCCCTTGTGCTGTCACTACAGGCCCTTATTCAAAGTCCCTCTTCACGTCTCTTGGGAGCCCTTTAAGGCAGTAGAAGAGGCTCTAAGATCTCCCTGCAGCCTTCTCTTTTCCAGGCTGAACACTCCTAGAACTCTCCTTTTCTGGGGATTCAGGAGTCTTGACCTTCAGGTTGTTGCTCCAGAGCAGAAGTTCCAAGGAATTTTGTCTCTTACTCTCTGGCTCCATCTATTTTTAATGTTAGTGCTTTGGTTTCGACATTTTGTAGTCCAGCCAGAATTGATTGGCTTATTTCAGAGAATTCCTTGAGGGAAGTGGAATCCTTTGTTCTGAGTTTGCATTGTGATGGTTGTGCCTGGCCTCAAATTCTGCAAGGGGGTGGGGGGGAGGCCGGAGGTGTTTGTGGTGTGCCAAGCAGGGCAGACGGGCTTACCCCATGGTGGGGACCCCAAGAGCTCCGGCTGCTGCAGTCTCTGTGCTCCTCTCCTGCGGAAAACCCAGTCTCTCCGTTTTCTCTCCCGTTCTCTCCCCTGCTGATGCCCCTCTCCAGGTGCCCGCAGCCCCCCGGCCTCCTCACCTGGCCGGCAGGGAGACGCGCTTTGTAAGTGCTGTTGGTGTGCGGTGTGCGCTGCTGCCCCGGCTGCTCCCGCTGCCCCGGCTGCTCCCGCTGCCCGCGCCCCCTCCGCTGCCTCCACGTCCCCACGGGGGCTTGGCACTGTCCTGAGGCTCCCCCGGGCTCACTGGGGGAGCAGTGCCCTGGTGGCTTCCAAGGCACGAGGGGCCGCTCCCTGCTGCTGCGATGGCACCCGCGAGCGCTTTGGGGAGGAGCTGCAGTGGGAGGGCTTTGCTCGGGCTCGGCGGCAAGTGTGGAGGGTGGGGATGTGCCACGGGCCAGGAGCAGGGGATATACCCAGGGACCAGGACCTCGGGATGTGAGCAGGAGACAGGAGCAGGGACTGTGACCGTGGGCCAGGACTATCCCAGAGTTGGGATCAGAGTTTGGAGATGTGCAGAGAGCTGCCAGGGCCTCCTCACGTAGCAGAGGTGCTGGGAGAGGATTGTGGAGGTGGGCTCTGGCCTGTCCTGTCCTCACTCAAAGAAGCAGGTGGGGGAGGCGGGGGGGTTTCTGTGGGGCCTGGAGCTCCCCACACAGGATGGGCAGTGGGGCAGGGGTAAGCTAAAGGCTTTCAGAGTGGACTCCAGATTTACCCCTGTATTTCTGTTTGCAGGCTTCCATTAACTTCATTACATCGCAGGATGACAGTAAATCAGTGAGTACAGCTGCCGTGAGACCTGACTGGTGTCCCTGTGCATCCCCCAGCACATGGAGCTTGTCTCTTCCTCCTGTTGGCTCCTATTCTGTCTCCTCCAGTCTTCCACTATGCCTCAAGTTTGTACAAATGCATCAGCTCTTAAATATGGTCCATCTGAAAACCCAATGCAACTGTTTTTGCAGCTTTTATTCCTGTTTCCCCTTGCAGCTTCCCCTCCTGCAGGTTTTTCCCAATTCCTGCTGCCCTCATTCTAGTTGCAGATGATTTGTTCAGTTTCACACAACGTGCAGCAGTGATGGTGACATATAGGAGAAGTTTCAGACTATTGCCTCTGCTCCAATAACTGCATTTCTAGTCAGAGCTCTGACTTGGCTCTGGTTCACTCCCATCCACAGCTTCTGCCAATTCCCATTCCTGGCTGATGTTTCCCTGCTTCCATTCCTGGTGCTCACATTTTCCGAGCTTCGTCACACTTACCGTACCCTGCAAACCCTTGTAGCTACTGCTGGTAGGGCAGGTGCTTCCTTCTGTCCTGGCCTTCTCTGTAATGCACTGGTCCTGGGTAACCTTTCCTTGGCTGAGTCTCTTTTGGTGTTGGCTCCAAGAGCTCTCTCTCCCTGCCCGTGTGGCAGCTGGAGCAGGCAGCACAGCTGAGGCAAGAAGTGGGGATGCATGGATTCGCATGGATTTGTTTATTCACCTGCATGGCAGGCACCTCACTGCCCTAACTGCTCATTTCTCTTCTCTCTTTGTCCCTGCCCCTTCTCTTCCTCTGCCTTTCCCCATCCTGTCCTGGGGCATTGGCATGAGCAGACCAAGCCTGGCGTCATTCAGCCTCTCTCCCGCGTGCGACCAAGTGCTGCATCACACAGTGCAGAGGAGGGGGACAGCCCCAACCCCTTCCAGCAGCCCGAGCCATGCTTCAGGATCCACAGCTCTGTAAGTGGCCTGGGGTTTCCTCCCTGAAAGCCTGAAAGCCGTGTGTCTGCCATGGGTGGCTGTAGTGCCACGTGTTGTGGGGGCAGGACACCCTCCCAGAGGTGACTCTGTGGCTTGATGGCCACGTGCCTGAGCTGAGGCTGGTGCTGTCCATGCACCAGTCTGGGCTTCCTGAGAAGGGACCCACGCTCCTCGCAGGCAGAGCCACCTCAGTGCATCCCGCTTATGTCTCTGGGCCTCCCCAGCTGCCCTGTGTCTCCATGACCCTGTCCCAGGAGTCAGCACTGCTGAAGCTTTTGTGGCCAAAATCCCCAGAGCAGATACGGGTTTAGAGTCATATTTGTGAAGTGTTGAATTCTGTGGAGACGTAAATCTTACAGAACCTTTGTTGATGTCTGGCACCTTGGAGCAAAAGCCATTAATATCTTGCTGATGGGTTTTATGGTCTGCAAGATGATTGCTTTTGAAAGGTTTATACTCCTGGGGCTGTTTGTTCATGGGAGAGAAAAATTCAGGTATTTTGGTCTTTGTCATGACAGAAAACCTGTCCCTTCAATATAAAAGTGGAAGAAATAGTGGAAGATGTCTCTGCCCATGACAGGGGGCTTTAAATCCTTTCCTACACAAATCATTCTGGGTGGGATTCCATGAATCCAGCCCTTTTCTCCCTATTTGAGATTGTACAATGTGATACCAAAACAGAGACCTGGTTGGCAGGCAAACAGCTGTACAGAATCCATGGAATTGCACAAGGTTCACGTTTCACAGTCTCTTCTGATCTCACTGTGCTGTCCTTTAGGCTATGCAGAAGGAGTGTCATCAAACAGCATCATTTAGCCCTAGTCCAGGACTAAGAAAAACCAGAAAGGCCTGGAACTGGATTAGTGCAGCTGGAGGGTTGGAGGGATGAACAGCTAAAGAGGATTTACTTTCCAGCAAAAGGAAAGTTGTACTGTCATTGTCCCCCTCCCCTTTCATTTCTGTGATGCTTTGAGCTGGTCACCCCAGTGCTGCTTCCCCTCAAATGTGGCAGGATGGGTCACAGGGAAGGCGAGTGAGGAAAAAGACCAGCAAAGACAGTGACAAGCAGTAGGAAGGTCCTCTCAGACCCTCTCAGATGTTTCTCAGTAAGTGTAATTCTGCACAGGGACACTTTGAGATCAAAGGCAGATCTTCTCCAGATCACAGATCCCTGGATCACATCAAGGAATCACAGGGTGGTTTGGGCTGGGAGGGACCTTAAAGGTAGGGACACGTTTCACTAGAGCGAATCTTGTTCGGCCCTACATAGGAGTCAGTCGATGTGTAGCTGTCCTGTTCTAGCTGTGATTCAGGTAGGCACTTGCTGGTTGAATTGGGTGGAAATCCTCAAGGACCGGGACAGCAATGTCCCAGACTGTCCAAGCAAGGACAGTCCCCTTGGCCAGAGAATCTGTCACAACACTACCATCAGGTCAGTGAAGATCTGTGCCACCAAAAGTACCATTCCTTCACCATCCAGGAAATAGAATGGGGCTGTGACCCTCGTGCTGCTGTGTACAGTGTGTGTGCAGTGCTCTCCTCCTCATGTTCCTGCCCAAGGCTTGGGAGCAGCCTTTGAAAGGCTTACATATTCCTTACATGTTCCCTAACATCCTCCTTTCCATATCCCACTCGGCAGGCTCTGTTGGCCAAGAGTTGGGCTGTGTTTCCCCCATGTGGGTTTTTTCACCCCACCCGTGCTCACCTTTACCTCCTGTCTGTCCCTGTAGCAAAAACCATCGCCACCGTCGCCACCCTCCCCTGATGAGGTCCCCATCAATGTCAAGCAGGCCTACAAGACCTTCGCAGCAGTGCCCCTGTCCCACCCACTGCTCGGGACACAGGTAACTCGAGCTGCTGGGGGTAACATCAGGGCAGGCTAGAGCTGAGAACGGAAGGAGGTGATGATTTGTTCCCTGAGGTCCTGTGGGAGTTGCAGTCTGTTCACGATGCAGATGGTCTTCCTGGCAGAGTCCTGTCTGTATCAGGTCCTGGAAGCTCCTGGAATCTCGTGGTGTTGTTATTCTCCCCAGACACTGGGATACTGATGTACAACCATGCTGTTCTCATGCAAGGGAGCTTTGAAATTCCAGACTCCAGGGCCAGGCTAAACCTGTGCTGGGACAGTTTTGAATAGATTTTAATCTTTATTGGAACTCTTCCTTTTCCTCTCCATGTAGTTGAATCCTGGAACAGTCCGGGCCAGGTGGGACCTTGGAGGTCATTGCCTCAGTCCCCCATGCAAAATAGGGGAGGCTTGGATGTTAGAATCATGGAGTCCTGGAATGTCCTGAGTTGGAAGGGACCCACAAGGATCATCAAGTCCAGCTCAGGACATCACCGAGAATCCCACCATGTGCCTAAGAGCATTGTTCAAATGCCTCCAAAGTTGTAGGAGGTTGCTCAGGCCAATCCACTTGAGTTCTGAATTAGTTTTTGGAGTGTGTTTGGATAAAGCCGGAGGTCATCTCCTTGCTCTCTTTTTGTGGGTCCTTTCAGTTTGTCTAATTATAAAACTTTCTTCTTTTCCATAACTTCATTGCAGTTCTCAGTTTACCCCTGTGGATTCTTGGTTCACAGATGGATTTTGTGGATCAGTTTCTTCCCCCTGTAGCTCTACTCATCATCCAGTATTCTGTTATACATCTCAGTAAATGCAGATTTTGTTCTTTCTGATGGCATCTCTGCTTCTTCGAAGTAAATTTTGGGTGGTTTTGTCTTGGATGTAAGCAAAGTGTGAGTGAGTTCCCACCAGCTCCTGTGAACCCTCTCCAGCTCTAGCTCAGCCCCTGCTCCTGTTTTGGACCTGTTTCCCATGTTTTTCAGTTTCTGCTCTTTCAGAAGTTGTCACACCTGGTTCTGTTTAACCTTCAACTTAACATAAATCTTTATTCCTGATGGTTGCTAAACCTTGTTGAATCTGTGCGAATTCTGGGAGAGTTTTGGGAGTCTGTGTCAGCTCGTCTGGCCTTCAGGACACATGGCTGGAGGACAGTTGGGGAGTAGCTGGAAACTTTGTTTTTAGAACATGTGTGTTTTCTTTCTGTTCTTAGGAATTGTCTGGTCAGAGCAGCACAGAAAACACCAAAATGGCCTCCGAGGTGAGTCCTAGGGCTGGGAGGAAGGTGGGAGTCACGGGGGCTGTGGATGGGGAGATGGGGTCATAGTGTGGGAGGGCTGAGGAGGAAGAGAAGAGTGTGTGGCAGATGGCAGAGTCAGGGCTGGGGTGACATGGGGAGGGTGCCATGGCTGGGTGGCCCGTGGGCAGTGGTGTGGCTTTGTGGCCCCTGGGCAGTGGTGTGGCTCTGTGGCCCGTGGGCAGTGGTGTGGTTGGGTGGGCCCTGGGCAGTGATGTGGCTGGGTGGCCCCTGGGCAGTGGTGTGGCTGGGTGGCCC
>VZRX01016544.1:24185-86718 GCA_013398075.1 Notiomystis cincta
GGGGTGGTGTGGCTGGGTGGCCCGTGGGCAGTGATGTGGCTGGGTGGCCCGTGGGCAGTGGTGTGGCTGGGTGGCCCGTGGGCAGTGGTGTGGCTGGGTGGCCCCTGGGCAGTGGTGTGGCTCTGTGGCCCCTGGGCAGTGGTGTGGCTGGGTGGCCCGTGGGCAGCAGTGTGGCTCTTGCAGGTGGCCGCACACAGCCCTGGGGGACAGCACAGCCCTGAGCAAAGGTCCTTCCGTGAGAGGCAGAAGTATTTTGAGATTGAGGTGAAGCAGCAGCACCTGGACAAGCCTCCCAAGCGTGTGTCCTTGGTGGGGGAGGATGACCTGAAGAAAATGAAAGAAGAGGAAGGTACATAGGAATATGTGCACAGAAATTTGTCCCATTTAGTGATTCCTTTCCTGTAGAAATGCAGCACTTCCAAAAGCCAATGGGTGGTTATTGTAAGGCCTGGGAATCATTTGAAGTAAGTGAATGTTGAAGAATTCTGTGGATGCTCCACTGATACTTTCTGGGTTGGTGGAAGTGCTGTAGTTTCAGGGTGTCCTGTATCATGGAATCACAGAATGGTTTGGGTTGGAGGGACTTTAAAGCCCACTCAATCCCACCCCCTGCCATGGGCAAGGGCACCTTCCACTATCCCAGGTTGCTCCAAACCCCATCCAACCTGGCCTTGGGCACTTGCAGGGATGGGGCAGCCACAGTTTCTCTGGGCAGCCTGTGCCAGGGCCTCACCACCTTCACAGGGAAGGATTTCTTCCCAGTATCCCATCTAACCCTGCCCTCTGTCAGTGGGAAGCCATTACCCCTCGTGCTGTCACTCCAAGTCCTTGCTCAAAGTCCCTCTCCAGGTCTCTTGGAGACCCTCTAGGTACTGAAAGCCTGCAATAAGTTCTCCCTGCAGCCTTCTCTTCTCCATGCTGAGTAATTCCAGCTCTCACAGCCTGTCTCCAGAGCAGAGGGGCTTCAGCCGTCTGGGTATTCCCATATCCCTTCTCTGGACTCTCTCCAGCAGCTCCATGCCTGCAGTTGGTAAACACTTCAGTAACATTTTTAAAGCCACTGCAGACAGTGAGTGTGTGCCAGCTGCCCAGGCACCACGGGCACCCTCACACAGGTCTGGCACAGCTCTCAGATCTCTCAGTGCTACTTTAGGTTTGCACTAGGAGGTAAATTGCTGCTCTCGTTTTTGATACAATTTCTTCCTGCTTGACAGTTGTTTTAGGAAGTGATGAGGAACAGTGTGAAGTGGAAAAGAGGGTCTTTACTGAACTGTCCAGCCACTCCTCTTCAAATCACACTGGGACCTGGCATTGTGCTGTCCCAGCTGTGGAACGTGGCAATTGCTCTGGTTCAATTTCACGCCGTTAATGGTTGCCCAATGCTCCAGCCCGTCTGAATCCTCCTGTAAGGCCTCATGACCCTTGAGAAAGTCACCAGTACCTCCCAGTTTGGCGAAGTGTTACTGTGGCATTCAGCTCCTGCAGCCAGAAAAAAGTATAAATAAAAATCTTGCCCAGAACTGGCCCCAGGCCTGAGCCCTGAGGAGCTGGTAACCTGCAGGACACCTGCCCCAGAGAGCTGCCTGCTCTCTGTCTCCTGCTGTCCCCGACCCTCTTTCACCAGTGCAATTGTTCTCAGGGCCACTGCCATGTGTGGGGCCCATCATCAGCTCCCCAGGCCTTGGTTCCTCCAGAAGGCCAGTGGGAAAATGCAGATTCCCAGGGCTGTTCCCTGTGGGAAAAGGGCAGAAGAGACTGTACCTAGTTTCCAGTATGAGAATGAGAATACTGGGCATAAGGAGCTGCTGGAAATCTGCACATTGATTGTCCAGGAATGGAAGTTTGGTGGATAAGGAAAGAGGGACTGAGGAAACAATGCAGAGTTTGTTTCATCTGAAGCATTAGTGGAAGTGTGGAGGAACAAAGGTGTCCATGGAGAGGAAGTGGACTGAAACCAGCCCAGACTTGCAGGGATGAGAAGCATAAGGACCTGCCCAGAGGTCCCATCCTTGGAGGTCCAGTGTAAGGACCTGCCCAGAGGTCTCATCCTTGGGGGTTCAGTGCAAGGACCTGTCTGGAGGTCCCATCCTTGGGAGTTCAGCAAATGCTTTGTGGTGTAAGCTGGCTCCTATCTCCCTTGGCAGCCCGCAAGCTGCAGCAGCAACGAGCCCTTCTGCTGGAGGAGGAAGCTGAGGAGGATGAGGAGGTGCGACAGGTGCCTGAGGTTGTGCAGTCCAGCATCATCATCGAGGGCATCGAGTACAAGGTCGAGAGGCTGAATGGAAGGAGCATCCAGGCTCCAGCAGCTCGGTAAGACAGGACCACAAGCAGCCCTGTACCACTCACATGTCAGAGCTGTCCCAGGAATTCTCAAGGAAGAGTGCTGGGCAAGATTTCTTCTTCAGCATAGGAAAGGCCAAGTTTTCCAGGTTGCTCTTTTCAGGGAACAGCTGCTTCAGCTGTGCCCAGGGGTATATAGAGAGGTTGATTTTTAAAGACAGATGATTCAAGATAAGCTGAATGATAAAGTGATGCTAAAACGGGTTTGGGGTTTTATAGGCTTTTGTTTCCCAGTTGTCTGGGACATGGCGTCCAGATTACTGTGATGGTTTTTTTCTAGTTCTTGGGCATAGAGCTGAGGAGTGAGAACAGGGTTCTCAAAGACTCCAGATAAACTAAGAATGCACTGGAGTGAAACTGAAGCTGTCCTTACCTGTCTTTAGAGTCTTTGGGAAGGACATTCTCCTCTCCACAAATGCTTTTCAGTCACAGTGGCAGAACAAACCCTGGCATGTGGATCTCACTTTTCTCTGTTGTTTCAGCCCAGTGTCACTTGAGGAACTTCTCACATAATGATGCCCTGAGACTTTCCTTTCCCCTCCTGTGCTGAGGCAGCTCCAAGGAGGAGAGCAGTCATATGCAGCTCCTTGGTTCTCTGGAAAGTCTTATCCTTCCTTACCTTCCACTTATCCCTCCTGTTTTCATACTGAAACACGGGATGCTGAAGAACAGGAAGGCTGCATCCATCAGATGACTCTCAGTCATTTATTATTTATGCGTGAATGCAGGGGAGGCAGTGGAAGAGACTGAAATTGTATTTCTTGAAATAATTTTTCTCATGCTGAAAGAGAAACTGAAGTTTAATTAAAATAAACTTAAGCAGTAAAAATCAGGGCTGAATGTCACTATAAAATGAACACCCGCAGCTCTCCTGGCCACGTTCCAGCCCTCAGAGCAGCTCCATGGCTCATGTCATGGAAGAATGTAATAATGAAAGTATAAAATCAGGAGACAAATATTTCCAAGGTGAATCTTGGGCTCCTCTGTTTGGAATCCCTTTGTGCCACATGTAACAAAGCCAAGTGTGAGGTCCAAGTTCCCAGGACTGAAGGGTAAGATCTGGATGAAATATTTTTTATTAGCAAAACTGAGGAAAAATTTGTATGTGTTTGTGTGTGTATGTGTGTGCGTGTTAGTGTCTGGCTGACCTCCAGCTGCAGGAAATGAGCTCTGATATTTGTATGGACATTTAGGAAATCCCCACAGGAATGCTCACAACAATGGTGGAGGAGCTGTTGAGCAAAGTCATGGAGGGGTGTGACTTCACCCTGAACCAGTTGTTGCTTTCTGGGGTTGGACCTGTCCCAGCCTTTGCTAGGTGTGCAGCCTCTGGTGCTGCAGCTCACAGGGGTTTTTTCTCCAGGCCCTTGGAGCTCAGTGAGAACAGCAGCTCACAGAGGAATTCCCTGGAAGAGGGGATCAAGTCTGAACAGAGAACCAACTCCATGTCAGGGTGAGTGGGGCAGCTTGGGCATGGGCTGGATACTTTCTCCTTTTTAGCAGCCAGGGGCTGCAAAGGAAGGATTTGGGGGAGGAAGGGAAACTGATCAGAACCAACTTCATAGAATCCCAGGATGGGTTGGGTTGGAGAGACCTTCAAGACCATCTGGTTTAAATCCCCTGCCTCTTGGGGGTTGCTCCAAGGACAGTTAGGCCAAGCCCCGTCCAGCCAGAAACGCCTTACAAGAAACTTGCCTGTGTTCTGTGTCCTCCCCCATCCCTCAGTAGCTTGTGGATGTGGCACTGAGCAGGTGATCGGAGCTGCCACTCCCAGGCAAGTGAGTTGTGGTGGCCCCAGAGCCTCCCTCTTACCGCTTCTGTCTGTGGGCAGGCTGAGCCCGTTGTTCCTGGCTGCGGCGGATCCCGGGGCTCCCGTGCGGACGGCCAAGGCCGAGCGGCGGCACCAGGAGCGGCTGCGGATGCAGAGCCCGGAGCTGCTGAGTGGGCAGGAGAAGGAGCTGTCTCCAGCAGAACGCCGGGCTCTGGAGGCAGAGAAACGGGCCATGTGGAGGGCAGCACGGTGAGCCAGAGTTCCACTGCTCCTTCGCTGGGCCAGAGCAGGGGAGTGCCCGTGTGTCTGCGGCCTAAGGGGAATGAAACCAGGGAACAGGGGATCCTTTCAAAAGCATGTGTTGAGGGAGGATCTGTTCAAGCAGTACAAAGCACTGGTGGCGTGGCTGAGCCTGTCCACTTCTGTCAGCACCCAGGGGAGAGGGCTTCCAGATTCCCACAGTGCCTGCACAGCCATGGGCACGGGGAATTCACGATGAACACGAGTACAGCTGTGTGTTGTGGTGGGTGTGTTCCTTCCCTCAGCACACCATTCCCGCCTTCCTGGTAACCCATGTGAAATGGTGTTACTGAAACTGCAAGGTCACATATCCGAAACGAAAAATGGAATTTTGTATTTCCAGTGTTGCTGGGCTGGAAATCATATTGCAGCCAAGACACTGGTAGGGTGAGGCCATTCTTACCCACGTGAGCTGTTCCATCAGCTATGAAAGAGTGACTAAAAATGGTTCTGGAAAAAAGAAAACTTCCTAACTGAGAACTTAAGACTTGAAGCTAGCCTAGGTGTTTACTGTGTCATAGAATTCCTTCCAAAATTAGTCAGGCTGCTCTTATAACTAATGATAGTTTTTCTTCTCCTGATATTCCTGTAGGAGACATTCAAAGGACAATCTGAACTGTCTCTTTTGGGGTTTGGATGAGGCTTGGAGAGGAACAGGGTCACTGTGGAGAGGAAGGATCACTGTGAGCTGTGCTTCCACTTAGCAATCCCAGTGTTTGTGCTTGACATGGATGGTCATGGGGTTGTTGCTCCTGAGGAGACTCTGAGAATGGAGGACTGCAAAGCGGATCCTCATAGAGAGCTGCACTGATGTTCTGAGGCTTTGAGCAAATTTTCTTTGAGATTGGTTTTCACAGAATCCCAGGATGGTTTAGGTGAGAAGGGACCATCAAGACCATCCAGTACCACTCCCTGCCATGGGCAGGGACACATTCCACTAGACCAGTTTGCTCCAAGCTCTGTCCAACGTGGCCTTGAACACATCCAGGGATGGGGCAGCCACAGCTTCTCTGGGCAGCCTGTGACAGTGCCTTAGCACCCTCACAGGGAAGGATTTCTTCCCCAAGATCCCACCTGTCCCTGCCCTCTGTCAGTGGGAAGCCATGCTCCTTGTGCTGTCTGTCACTCCAGGCCTTTGTCCAAAGTCTCCCTCTGGCTGTCTTGGAGCCTCTTTAGGGACTGCCTTGCTTTGCCATATCCTTCCATATGAGGTTAGAGAGATCACTGAGTTCCTTGTGCTTCAGGTGCTCAGAGAGGGCTGGAATCACACCCAGCTCTGTCTCAAGAAAAGCTGTCAGTGTGAAATAGTGCCAAAACCAGCCATCAGTGTGACACTGTGCAAGCACCACAGTGTCAGACATCATGCACAGACTTATTCTTGGTCTTCGGACCTCCTGCCAGGCCTCTCCTGGAAATCCACATCACTGTGCTTGGAGAGGGGTGGTGCCCAATCTGCCATCCCTTCCCAATGAGACATGCAAGGGTTTCACTCCCTCGTGCCTCCACTTCCCAGGTATGTTCCTCTCATGATGGGAAAGGCTTTCTGAGATCTGTCAGCTCTGATTTATGCCTAAGCATGAATGTATCCAAGAAATGCTGTAATAGAAGCTTTAAGATGGGTGTCAGAAGGAGAAACAGGATGTTGCCCCTTCAGACTTTCGGAAGCAAAGTCCAAGCAGGAACACTGCTGGTGTCCCAGGTGTGCAGCTCCAGTCTGGGGACTCTGCTCTTCCAGGAACTTGGTGTTGACAGCAGATAAATATGAAAAATGCTGGGAGGGGAGAAAATGGTTTTAGGTGATGTGATGATATGATTTGCTCCTGTAATGTTACTGTTTATCTTGCCATGGTCTTGGGCCAGCTGGGATTTGGCTGGAGTTGCTCAGGGCACAGTAAAAGTTTCACATGACACTGTAGGAGGGTTAGTGAGTGTGGAGCATCATGGGTTTGTCCACTGTGGGCAGAAGAGAAATCACTTATCCCAAACCTTCAGTCTCTTCTAAGTGTGTTTTTGTCCATGGAAAACGAGGCTAGCAAAAGAAGCGCCTTCCAGAGGAGGGAATACCTGTCAAGGAGAAGCTGCTTGAGCTGTCAGATCCAGCCTTTCTGGGTTTAAGTTTGGCAAACCAGGGCTTCAGCTCCACTTTGCTTCCAATGCTGAGGCCTAGCTTTTTGTGCAGTTCTTGGAGGAGGGCTTGGCTGATGCTTTGGGCAGGAATCAGTCAGTCACCACAATGTGCTCCTCTTTGTAAGACAAGGAGGGGCTTTTCCCTGCTGCCACAGATCTCCCAGGAGGATCCAGTGGTCTCAAGGTCCCTCTTCCTTAGCTCTGGAACAGGCACAGTGATGTGATCCGGTCCTGTCTCCAGAGGCCCCTGTACTGCAGGGGAAATTCTGCACCATCCCACACATGGGGCTCAGCCCCACTAACCCATGTTCTCTCTAAGTGCCACTGGGTTTGTTCCTCCCTTTCTAATCTCCTGTCTTCTGCTTCTTTCCAGTTCTCTGTTCTGTGCTGTCACTTGTGACCCCATCAGTTTGCACCTACTTGGGCTTTCCTTGTTCACCCTGTGTCATCAGTGCTCTGCCAGGATGTGTGATGCCCCTTCTTCCCCCCTGGCACCCCTCATGCTCTGTGGAGACACACAGAGACTCATGTTACACACGTGTTCTGGGCATACACAGCCCCTGGCACAGAGTCATGGAATCATGGAATAGTTTGGGTTGGAAGGGACCTTAGAGCTCGTCTGGTTCTCCCACAGGCAAGGACACCTTCCACTAGATCAGGTTGCTCCAAGCCCCATCCAGCCTGCCCTTGGACACTTCCAGGGATGGGGCAGCCACAGCTTCTCTGGGCAGCCTGTGCCAGGGCCTCACCACTCTCATAGGGAAGAATTTTTTCTTAGTGTTTCATCTAACCCTGCCCTCTGGCAGCAGGAAGCCATTCCCCCTTGTCCCAGCACTCTAGGCCTTTGCACCATGGGAACAGTGAGGTTCAGAGGCACTGGTGCACAGCTAGGGACAGGTGCCCAGCTGGGCCCAGGAGCATTTTGGCAGCTTTCCTCCACACACACACTGGTTTAGGGACACACCCTCAGTTATACACATTCCAGGACAAAAACTCTGTCGTGCTTGGCCACGTTGTTCCGTTTCCCATGGTCCAGCCAAGGTGCGTGGAACACACGATCAGTGTACACTGAGAGACTGCCCCACATGTGGCACACACCCCTCAGTCTGACTCACACTCACACACTCTTTAACAAACTCACAGCCTTTCCTGTGGGTCTGAAGTTGTTCCCAGTCCCCTCCCAGTGCATGGGGAAGGCAGCTCTGGATGTGGAGGCTCTGAGGCTCACGTTCCTAGACACAGTCCCAGATTGCCCCCAGGGGTTCCTGCTGCCTCAGCAGTGGCCATGGCTGGGCAGGATCAGATCTGGGACCCAGTTTAGCCAAGGTTGCCCCTGTGTCAGACCCATATTTCCCCTCACCAGGGTATATTTCTGTATCTGTTTCTTTCTTTTCCTGTGCTTGTCTGCTGCAATGTTCATCACCATCATCTCTTCCTCCTCCTCTTCCTTCTCCTTTTCCTTCTCCTGCTCCTCCTCCTCAGATCCTCAGCTCTTGAAGACAGTATTAAACAGTACGAGCAGGATCTGGCCAGGAAGCTGTACCAGTCCCGGCAGTGGGCACCTGCTCCTGGGGGCAGGCCAGCTCAGATGTCTAGCCCAGTGCAGAGTCACGCCTCAAGAATCCCTGGGTCAGGAGGCCAATCCAGGTGTGCACAGCCCCCTCCCCACAGCTGCATGCTCCTGTCTGTGTCCCTGTGCCCCAGCTGGGGCCTCCTGGGGCAGGAGGACGTGGGAGTGGTCCCTGGTGTCCATTGCTCAGAGAACAAGGGGGGATGCTGGGGCTGTTTGATGGGGAGAAAGGAACAGATATCTCTGAGGGCTGCACCCACTTTTTCACAGCTCTTTGTCAGAATCACGGAGTGGGGTTGGAAGGTGCCTTAAAGATCATCTTGTTCCACTCCCCGCCATAGACAAGGACACCTTCCACTAGACCAGGTTGCTCAGAGTCCCATCCAGCCTGGCCTTTCATGATATCCTGATGGCTGAGGAGGGTTAAGGTGCAACACACTGAGCATAGAGGAGAGTAAAGCCCCTGAGGACTGATCCTGCTCATGTGATCCTTGCAGTTCTGTCCCCAGTTCGGGTCACTGTCCTGTTATGTGGCACCTATGGGACTGCCTGCAGCTTCTTAGTGTGTTGATCCATAGCTTCAGGCTCTGTGTGTTTGACACGTGATCACATGTGTGTTTTGGGATGGCAGCTGTCGTCCTGCCTGCCTTGGGGACCCTTGGGGGCTTTGTTCCACCCATCTGTGCTCAGCCCGAGGGCTCTGGCACTGCCCTTCTGTGCACAGATGGCACCTGTTCCCTCACCGACAGGGCAGTAACTGATGGCTTCTTCTCCCCACCCCATTCCTGAGGCAGGATGAAATCACTGGAACAGGATGCTCTTAAAGCCCAAATGGTTATTGCCAAGTCCAAGGAGGGGAAGAAACGCAGCACGCTGGAGCAGCTGGCAGAGTCACCATCACCTGCTCCAACGCCATCTCCAACACCCCTGGAAGGTACTGAATGGCTGCTGCTGCCTCCAAGGGAAACAGGCAGTGCTCCTGGAGCTTAACTCCACTCAGAAGCAGAGCTGTGGGAAGCAATTCCTTCCTTCAGCCTGGTTGGAAGGTCCTTGGGGGCATGTGGAATCTCAGTACAGGGGATGGGCCTCAGGTGTGGAACGTGTGATAGCACCTGAGGGAGAGGTGAGGTTCTGGGGAACCAGGCTGGAAACACAACCAGCATCCTGATTTTTTTCTGAAAAAGCAGGAAGGAGGTGTTTGTTGGGAGGGCAGAAGGCAGAGTCTGCCCTAAGCATGGTATCACCACACTGAAATGGTGCTGAGCAGAAGGAGCTGCCTCAGGGGGTTGAATGTCACACAGCCAGCCTGTCACTAACTGTGCTCTTCTGTCACCTCTTGCAGATTGCAGCCCCAGGAACGTCACTTCCCCAGGAAGGCTGGTATGATATTCTCCTGCTTGCTTTTTTCACCTTTCCTAAATCCTGGGATTCCCTGGTTACTTGGCTGTGCCTGGGAGCCATGAGTCCCCCTTAGTCCTTGAGCCAGGTCTGGCTGCATGGTGCAGGGAATGGTGAGGGGGCCAGTAGGTGGAACTTGGCCAAACTCCTGGCTAGAGGACCCTCCTTTATTGCAGCTCCCATGTGACATCTGCCTTCTGTTTCCCTATTTTATTATGTCATCCTTTCCTTGGTTGTTCACCTCCTTGTCCAGAAAGTTTTTCACCATGGTCAGAAAGCCTTTCATCATGTGCAGAGGGCCTTTCCTTGGGTTCAGAAGGCCTTTTCCTGAGTTATGAAAGCCTTTCACTTTACTTCAGGCACCATGTTTCCTCAACAGCACAAACTGCAGCTGCAACCAGCATTTTCCTTTTCCTAATCCTGAGTAAAAGCCATGGGACATTGTTGCACAGAACTATAAGAATTGGTGAGACAGACCAGAGAAAGCAGGTGGGGAGCAGCTGCATAGAGGGAACTTTGTCCTGACAGGTTACACCATAATGCAGCTCTGGATTGAAATTCTGACTGTGCTCCAGCTATCAGGAATCTCGTCATAAATTTCCCCCCAAAAATAGGTTTCCTACCTGACTTGGTGTGCATTAGCATTTCACTGGAGCACATGATGTTTCCTCTATGACTCAAAACCCCTGTCCTGACACCAGGAGAGCTCCAAAGGCAGTGTCCCAGAGATGCCCCATGTTCCAGGCTCTATCCAGGCGCTATCCAGGCTCTCCCTGAGGATGTCCCTCTGCTTCTGCTGTGATCTCTGCTTAGATTGCACAGCTTGCTGCTGCATCTTCATCCGTTCTCTCCCCTCACTCTCTCTTTTCTGTTTCTTCCCTTCTGCTGTCCCTTCTAGTCAATGTCTGAAAAGAAGTTTGACTACCGGGAATTTGCTGCTATTCCTTCCTCCAAACCTGTTTACGAAATCCAGGTATAAACTGCATGCTGAGCACCTTTAGATAGGTCAGCATTTGGTTTGGTGGAAGAGCTGAGGCTGAGGGATTTGGGGAACCCCTCCACAGAGGCCTTGCCTGTGTAGGGGCAGTGACACCAGTCTTCCTGAAAACTGGGGACTTACTGGAGGTTTCAGACAAGTGGAATTAGGAAAAAGTTGGTCCAGATGGTTTTAAATGAACGACAAAAGCTTTACAGATATAAAACAACTGCATCTTCACTGAGTGGCTCCTGAAATATTTTTAAGTGAAAGATGAGAACTAAAAGAAAACATAGTTTAAATGATTACTAGCAAATGCCAAATTGGAGCAGATGTGAACTTCCAGCTGGGATGTGTCTGGTGTCCTGCCTGAGGAGCAGCTGGGATGCCAGTTCTCAAGCTGTAATTCTGCTGTCAGTGAGCTGGGGAGTAAACACCTGATTCTGAGGGTAAATGCCATGGTGAGGTGCTTCTCCTTCCTAAAATGGCCTCTTTTAAGCTGCTTTGTCATGAAATCCCAGCTCTGGAGGTGATCCTGGCCCCTAGCCCTGCTCTGGGGCCACTGGAACCAATCTTCTAGGGCTGGGAGCTGTAACTGCCTGGGTCAGTCAGTCACTGATGGCATTTGTGACAGCTGATTTGAGCAGATACCCTGTGCCTAAATGGTTTTAGGTGGGTTTTCCTAGTTTTATATACAGACTGTGAAGCAGATACCCGTGCGTGGAGAGCCAGCAAGCACTGCCACACTGGGCTTCACCTTACTGTGGGGACACAAAGATCTGGCCCAAGGCTCGTCTTCCCAAAGACAGGCTGGCTGTGGCAGAGCTGCAGTTGGAGGATTCTTGGGCAGCTTTACTTTTTTTGATGTCTGTTCTTCACTGACACCTGTCTCTTGTGGTATTGCTCTGCCCTTGGAAGTCATACATCATTTTCTTGGAGTGCCTTCCTTTGGGATGTGCCCCTCTCCAGGTTCTATTCCAGGCAAGTTGAGGGACTGGCTGCTTGAGCCCCATGGCACCAGACCACCCAAATTTACCCAGGTGCATCACTGGATCTTCATAGAGCTGAGAAGGTGCCTCCAAAGGAGGCTGCACCTCCAAATCCTCAGGCAGTGTCTGTGGGCCTGTCTCAGCAGTGCAATAGTTCATAGAATCCTGGGATGGTTTGGGTTTGGAGGGACCTTAAAGCTCATCTCATTCCACCCCCTGCCATGGGCAGGGACACCTTCCACTGGACTGGGTTGCTCCAGGCCCTGACCAACCTGGCCTCGGACACTTCCAAGGATCCAAGGGCAGCCACATCTTCTCTGGGCACCCTGTGCCAGGGCCTCACCACTCATAGGGAAAGATTTCTCTCTCTTTGCCAATATAAATCTCCGCTCTTTCAACTTAAAGCCTTTTTCTTCACTCTTTACATTTCCTGCCTTTTGTGTTACTTCCTCTCCTTCCTACACACGGGCCAGGCAGTGGATGCTTGACTCAGGCATGAGGGATTCCTACTGGAGTCTCTGTGGCCGTGTCCCAGCTGTGGCAGTGCCAGTGCCTGTGAGGGCAGCGGGTTCTCTGTAAGGTGTGGGAAGGCTGGAGGTGGGGAATTACTGGGCACAAGTAATTACAGGTGGGGATGATCACATTTGCTGTTCTCTTCCAGTCGCCTGATGCAGCTGATGACCTCAGATATGTCGATGACCGGAATAACTCAGGTAAGCCCAGGCCAAAGGAGTCATGGCTGTACTCTACTCACGCCCTTGCCGTGGTTCTAGAGGGTTCCCCTTTGCTTGTGGAACCACCCTGAGAGGACTTCACCATCTGTTGTTTGAAGCAATGTCTGTTTTGTCTGTTCTAGAATGAAAACTCCGTGCTCACCACATTCATTTTGGGTAGGATATTTGCATTGTGCTTCAATGATTACTAATGTTCCCAGTGTGGTGTGTTACAAGCATGCCTGGTTTACTCCAGTTTTGTGTCCTGGAGTGGAGTGGTAGTAGGATGTGGCAGGGAAGTTTTAGCCTCTGTCACCTGCTGCAGGTGCCTGACATCCATCATTCAGGGGCTGTTTGTTTACTGGAACAGGGAATCATGCAGGTAAATTCATTCTGGTGCAGACTTGGAGTAGTTGGTGCACCGGTACCCGGATGGGTCTGAGTTACACTCATGGGTCTGTGGGCATGGTCATGTCAATGAGCAGGAATTAAAGGTCTGCAGCTGGATCTCTGGGCTGTCCAGCTGGGGTGTATCTGCCTGTCCCCAGCTGTAACAGACAGGCAAGACTCACCCAGTTCATGCCAGTGGCTGTAGCAGCACTGTGGAGCTCAGCAGAGCCTGCCTGCTCTGTAGGAGTACTCCTGTTGCCTCTAACAGTTGGTGCTGGTTTGCTTCTACCCATTTTGCATGTTTCCCCCCTTTATTTGACAAAAAACCCCGTTCTTGACAAATTCCTCTGCATACAGGCTGCATCCCAGACAGCAGATCCATGACTGAGCTGTTTTCAGAAGGAGGTTCTGCTGTAGGACTCAACAAAAACTTTCCTGAGAACAGTATCTGTTCTTCATCCCTCAGAGTCATCCTCTAAGCTCTGGGTTATTCTCTTGAGGTTGTTTGTTCAGTCAGTGCAGGGAACTGAGAGGTCAGGGAAAGTCTGGGAAATACCAGCTGCTGCTTAGGGCATTCAGACCTCACTGTCACCTGTCACTGCTCTGTTAGGCCCTCAAATGAGAGGAAAGCCAGAAAGAGAAGAGTGTGCTGCTCATCGAGAGACCCAGCCCTTTGTGTTCTTAAATAATCTTTAAATCACCTGTGATGTGTGTGAGGCACAAAAAAAGAAGGTTTTCCCACATCATCTGGGAAGGATGGCAGGTGAGGATGCATGTAAGCTCTCTTGGCATGGGACCAAACTCTCCTGGCTTTTTTACATCCCCCCATCCCATCTCACTCTCCCAGGCAGTGCCACATTCCAGCCAACATAGTCAGAATTGTCCTGTATCATGGAATTACAGCTTTTTGATTCACAGTTTTTAAACTTTGTGCTAGCAAACCATTAAATCAGGAACTCTGAGAATGTCCAACTGCAGGAAACTGTGGGCACCTCACTCCTCCCAGCATACCCTTGTCCTCTTGCCTGTGCAGAAACAGTTCCCTCCATTCTTTGGTCTGACTTTATGGTCATCATCTCTTAAATGTATTTTAAAACCTTTATTCCAGGGTCTCCATGAGGCCATGGAGTTAGTGAACTGCAGAACAGCATTTTTGGGGTGGAACCATGCAGTGTGCTCGTGTTACAGCATAACTTTTCCAGATCACCTGGAGACAGTCTTGCTTTCCAATCCTGTAACCCCCAGGTTCCAGAAATTCCCCTGATGATGGTGTGTGACTCCTGTTACTGGAAACCTGCTTATGGGATGTGAGAAGCTGCTTTTGTCCCTGTGGTCTTTGCCCACCTAGGCTGTCTGGTGTCTGCAGCAGCTTCCTCAGGAACTCATCCTATGCCTGGCCTGATTACTGCTGGATACCGAACTCTGCCTGTGACCTCGCAGCTCTTACATTCAGAGGAACCAAATGTGTTCTCTCTGCCCTCTTGTGCCTTTGATTTAGCCCTGTCCAGCCTTTTTAGCCACAATACTACTCCAAAGACTAGCATCTGTCATTTTCTCCTCCAGACTTGCATTTCACAGGTTCTTTCCCACCAAAATGCCTACATTTCACAAATCTGGAATCTCTGGATTCATACCAGTGGCAATGCCTGTGCTTTCCTTCAGTATTTCCTGTTTTCTCTAAGGATGGGAAACATGTGAGTGAGGCCTGTACTGGTTCAGGATACACCAGGATCCTGTTTGGCTGGAAGTTGGTTCTTAGGGCAAGACCATAAGAAACAGGGAAAATGAGCTTGTTTGGATGGATATTCTGAATTTTCTGGGCTCACCTATTGTGCAGGCATGTCTTGAGCCAGGTTGTGTCTGCATCAGCAATGGAATGAGCTTCTATAAAACTGTCCAGTTTTTTTTTAATCTTCCACGGAGCATTGTGATATCAAGTTCCATAATGAGGCATTTTATTTACTTTAATTGTTTCTTGATTACTCCCTTGTGTCTTCCTGGATGCAGTGAGTAACTGTGTCTCACTTGCTCTGTCTGTGCCAGTCATGTCAGCCAATATAGCAGCAGTTCCCTTCTTTCCAGGCTGACAAATCCTGGTTCCTCTTTGTGAGAGGGGACCAGGACTGCCTGCAGTTTGTGCAGGAGGAGAGGATGCTCTGAATTGTGTTCTCCCAGTTTTTCCAATACCTAAACCTCAAAGTGAAATGGCATTGCTGGGAAGTTGCCAGTGCCTACAGAACCATCATCTCATTTAAGGATGGTGCATTTCTGTTATGCAATCAGGATGCTATTCCTATTATTGAGCTTAAACATCATCCAGTAGTGTAAAAATGAACTTACTGAGTCAGCATAAGGTTCTGGCCAGTCTGGGGTGTGATGGGAGCCACTGGGAATGCCAGAAAAGGACATAAAAGAAGAAATGCACGAAGTAGTTCCTTCCAGAACTGCTCCAGGCTGCAGCCATCAGTGGGTTTGCACTTTCTAAGACAGAGGCTCTGATTTTTCTTTCTTGAACCTATTCACATTTGCAGTAAATTTCGCCTTCCACATAATTTTACCCCTCAGCTGTATGGATCATGATGTTATAACTGAGCTTCATTTGACTCCCTGATACAGCTTGGTGGCATCAGTAGTCTCTCCTGATGCAGCCTTCATTGCTCCTCCTCCTCAGCTGCAAGATACCAACCCAGGTACAAGTCCTGGCTGCTGGGTCATGTGGCAACACCTTCCTGCCCTTTTCCTGTGGTTTAACCACTTATTTGCCCACCAAAACTGCCCCACAGCAGCTTGTTTTCAGTAGAGCTTTTCCCAGGGTACAATCCAAATGTTTTTAAACCTTAGTGTGCTGTGTGTGGGATCACTAAACCTGCATGTCTGGGGGCTCCTTTGGCCTAAGAGGGTCTAAAAGAACTGACTTCTCTCTGAGCCATGGGATTTCCTCCCCCACCCACCCAGACTGGATTTTTTATCTTCATGTGCCCATGTGATCATTTGATACCTGTGTGCCTTGTCTGAAAATCAGTCACCTGCTTCCAAACCCCAGTGTTCTTTCACAGGCTGGGAGGGCTGGGAGTGTTCAGCCTACGGAAGAGAAGGCTCTGGGGAGACTAAAGGGGCTCCAGGAGAGCTGGAGAGGGACTGTTCACATGGGCCTGGAGGGACAGGACAAAGAGGAATGGCTTCCCACTGCCAGAGAGCTGTGTCTGGAGCAGCTCAGCAGACTGAGCCTTTCGGCTGACAGATCTTCATGGATTTCTCTAATTGAGGTTCTCTGCTGCATCCAAAGGCTTTAGAGAGATTTCCCAGGAGCTTGTTTGCACTTGAAGCTCATGGATTGCCTGTGCCCTCCTGGATTGTCCTTCCAACAGATACTGGAGTGGTTGAATTCCACTCCAACATGAGGACCAAGGCTTGTGAATGTGAATCTGCTCCCATCTGTCTATGGAGATCTCATCCCCTCAGTCTTCTGGTCAGGAATGTCACCTGTCCTGGCAGTCCTGACCTGTGAGCTCTGGTCAGCTCCTCAAGCCTATCAGGTGCAGCTCCCTGCATCCAGCTGGGCACTGACATAGAGGGTGATCCTCATCTCATTGCCCCTGTCCTTCCCTAAGGGCCTGGATCCTCCCGCTCCAACATTTCAGTCACAGGAGCCATCCCACCGTGTCTCTGTGGTGCCAGTAAGTTTAAAGCCCTCCTGACTAGCTGGGCCAGCCTGTGACCAAAGATGCTCCTCCCCCTCCCTGACAGAGGGACCCCTCAGCCCCTCACAGACCCGAGTCAGGGTGGATCCATGGTCTAGAGAGCAGAAGCATTTCAGGACACTTGATTTTTCATACGGCTTGGCACTTCCAGTCATGTTCAGTGAATGATGGGTGTTACAGGCAGATGTCTCCTCATGCATGGCACTTCCTTCCCAGGATCCACAGTGGTCACTACATGACGTACAGGTCACCAGGAAGTTCTGGGCATGGGATTACTGTGAGTCACTGAGACCAGTGCTGTCCCAAATCTAGTGCCTGGGAATACCCTGGAACACTCCCTTGAAGTGTTCAAGGCCAGACTGGACAGGGCTTGGAGCAGCCTGATCGAGTAGAAAGTGTCTCTGCCTGTGGCAGGGGTGGAATGAGATGAGCTTTAAGGTTCTTTCCCAAACAAACCGTTCTGTCATCCTATGATAGCCTTAACATCTGCATTAATTGTGCCAGCTGTGTGCTGACAGAATCACAGAATGGTTTGGCTAGGAAGGGACTCTACAGATCACCCAGTCCTACTGCCTGCCCTGAGGAGGGACGCCTTCCATGAGACCGGGTTGCTGCAAGCCACAGCTTCTCTGGGCAGCCTGTGCCAGGTTCTCAGCATATTCCAAGGAAGGATTTCTTCTCATTTTCTTACCTAACTTAACCCAGTGCTTTGTCTTCAGACCTAAACATCTCTTGTCATTGCAGTTCCCCGGGAGCAGGATGGGCAGCCAGAGGAAGAGGACACACTGGGAACACGGGATCCATCAGCACCAACTCCCTCAGCACTGGAGGACATGGCCCTGTACAGCAGCAAGCGGAAGCTCCGACACAGCCGGCGCAGTTTGGAGACCGCTGTCCCCACATAGGTGACCCGACACACCTGGGCAATAGACTGGCCTGGCACAGCCCTTCTGAGCTTCCTGTGCTCCAGGGACAGCACCAGGCTGCCACCCTGCCTACAGACTCTGGACAGGACCTGAGCTTCCTGTGAGCTCTATGGCCAACTGATTCCTCTGAGGCTGTGAACCGCCCTCGTTTCTCACCCAACAGTGCACTGGGGCACATCCCAAAACTGGGACAACACTGGACCGACTGCTGGCAGATGGAGAGGAAGGGTGGCCAGGACAGTGGGCAGCTCATTAGCCTGTAAATATTGTGTGTAGGGAAGGGTAGGACAGGGAGAATGTAGGAGTGTGAGAGTGTGTTGGGCTCCAGCTGTTACTGCCTCAACTTGGGTTTTGTAGTGGTTAAAAGGAGCTTCTCCTCTGGTGGGAATCAGGAGGAAGGTCCAACCTGCCTTTACTCCTATTTAATTTACAGTCTTTTGCCAAAAAGCATCTCCTCCCATCTCCTGCACTGTGTCACCTCACTTCCCTTTGGGAGTGTTTGGGAATGAGAAGCTTGGAGGCAAAAAGAAGGAAAAAAAAAGAAAAAAAACCCACCAGAATTCCAGCAAAGTGCCTCCCTCTGCCACTGACACTCTGTGCTCAAGGAAAACAGAGCCAGTTCTGTGCCACCTGCCTCTGTCCTGATGGGACACTGCTCCTGCTGGGGCTTTGCACTGTCCTGAGGACAGGTCCCTCCCTGGATGGTCACATTCCTCTTTGTCACACGTGATGTGAGCCGCCCCATGAGCACACAAGTGTCAGAGGAGCCCGTCTCCTGTAGCACTGGGGCTGAACTGGTCAACTGGGGCAGGAATGGGACAGAGCCGACAGCCATAGCAGGGGTCTAGGGGGTGTGTAACAGCAGTGGGGATCAGGATAATCAGGATAGGACACGGTGGCAGAGGTGGGAGGTGTGACAGCAGGTACCTTAGTGGCTAGAGTTCAGGAACTGGGGATGGGTAGAATGTGGCGTTGCTGGGATCAGATTGGGAGTTACAGGATCTTACACGTAGGAGATACTGGTGAGGAGTCCACAGCTGGCTGTGAGGTGGAGTGGGATGTCACGGGGTGCCTGGCATGGGCTGGCAGGGAGCACCAGGAGCACCACAGCAGGATGGGGCTGGCCTGTGCCTTGCAATAACTACACAGTTCCACTTTGCCAGCTCATTGGTTTCAGGCCCCTTTCCATGGAGGACAGGGAAAATGCACGTTTGCCCATGAAAGAGGGAAAAAGGAAAATGAAAAATGAGTAGGGGTGTGAGTCCTGGGTGTGAGTCCTGGTTTCAACATGTGGAACAAGGGCTGTGAGCAGATTCTGTATCATGTGAGCTCTGCAGATGTGGAGGTCACAGCTGCTGCTCCCAGCTCTGCCATCAGCCTCTGCTGCCACGAGTAAGGGGAAACAACCCTTTCCTTTACTTTTCTTTTTTCACTGCCTCTAACCGTGAGGAAGGTCCAGGCTCGGCACAATCCCATTCCCTGTCCATTGGTGCTCTCTGACTCCCCAGTAAGACCAGGGTTGGACCTTGAGCCTCACAGTGGCTGGGCAGTGACAGGCACATCTGCTTGTACATTTGCTGAAGGAAAGAGCTGGATGCAGTTTTTGGGTGCCGTTTTTTAGTTGAGCCTCTCCTTTCATGCCAAAATCCAGCAGATCATTTTAACTGACTCTGTATGTTTTGATTTTACAGACTTGTGAAGGGGGAACTCTGATAATTTCACACTGCAGCTGCAGCTGCTTCCATCATCAGCAATTTGAGCTTTCTTTTTTAAATCTAATTTTAGCATTTGCTTTTTAACAACAGCAGTTTTGGAAACAATCCTGGCTGGGTTTTGGTGACTAACTTGTGATTCTTCTCTCCTTTCCCTGTGTGGTACCTGGTGCCAGGCTCTGGATTCTCTCCCGTTCTCTCCCAAGAGACTCCGAGGGAAAATTAGCGCATCAAGACTGTAACTAGTGAAATTTGTACAACCAAAGAAATCTATTTTGTGGTTCAAGGATAATAAAGTTTACTTTACATTTTAGAGCCTTTAGTCACAGTGGTTTGCCCTGTGTAAAGTCTGCAATTTCAGTACTAACACTTTGGTGGTGGTTGTTACTCACCGTATAATCCAGAAAAGATGCTCCTGGTGTTCTTGCTTTTGGGAGCAAAAATTAATGTGCACCCAAATTTCTGCCAGCTGTGAGAATATTAATATTCAGGGATGGGATAAAAACCCAATATGAAACACAGTGATACCAGCAAGATCTTCAGTCTCTTGGCTTTCCTACTTGGCTCTGTTTAAAAGAAAAAAAACTTCAACACTATTTTGTTTACATTATTAAAGTTTTTAAAAATAGTTTGACTGGTAAAAACCAACCCCATTTCCTGTAGCTCAACCAGGTTTTCCTTAGTCTGGTTCAATGAATGGGCACCATGCTGTGCCACCCCAGAAAAAGAGGAGCAGTCTCAGAAAGAAAAGAGTGAATTTCCTTTTCCTAAAGCCAGCATAGTGACAGACCTCAGCATCATTCTTTCACCTGAGTGACAGGTACAGCTGGAAAAGGGGCCTTGGCTGTGCCATGTGTTACCTCAGGAACAGCCTTGTCCTTGGTCACCATGAGGGTTCAGGAGTCTGAGTTGCAAGTCTCACACAGGCTCTATACGTGGGTCCTTTGCTGGGTTTAATGCAGCTGTTTTCTCCCCACTTAGTTTCCTTGGGCCAGGTTTACTACTAGTTTTCTCTCTTAGTGTGTGTAATTTACCCACCACAACTGAACCCTGATTTGGCAGTGGGAAGTAGTTACCCCTTCAGACAAAAGTAAACACAGAAACATCATCAGTGGAAATTGTTTACTTAGGGTTTTTATTTGGGATATTTATTTAGGGATTAGTCATGTAGGGTTGGAACTAGATGGTCTTTACGACCCCTTCCAACCCCAACCATGCTATGATTCTATGATTTTTATATAAATAGGAATATAAATAACCCAGTTCAATACACAGGAAGAATGCAAAGATGTCCAGGGTTGCACAGGCAAAGGCCAGAGCACAGCTGGCTGGGTTGAAAGGTTTGCAAGAAACACTTGCAGCTGACTGCTTTGTGTAGCAGTAGCGACTCACAGATGTGCTCTGGGAGATGGAGGGGTAGGGAATGCCACATCTGGACACAGCTCCAGGTGTGAACCTGCACAGCCTACCCCTCTGATCCTGCTGAATGCAAGTTTTCTTGGCTTCAGGAGTCAATCCTGTCTGGTATTGGTATGTAAGCTGAGGGATGGCATTGTTGTGTTACTTCCCTGCATTTCCCTCCATAAATAACAGCAGGCAGGCATCTGGAATAACTGTAGGATTCTCTTCAAGGACTGTCTGCTGACACAGAGGAGAGGCTGTCATGGAAGCTACAAACCACAACAAATTTACGTGTTTCTCAGCTCTGAGAAACCTGGCCCTTGGAACACCTGGGATAACAGGAGGTTGGAGAACGTTGGTTTCCAGTCTTGCCCCCTGTCACCAGCTGCTTTTGGAGACAAATGGCTGGAGCAGATGAAGCTGTGGTTGTAACTCAGTGCCACTTTTGCTGCTGCTACGTGTAATTTTTGTTGATTCTGTGCTTACAGTCACTATTAGTGACACATGGAGCAGCAGAAGACCCTAAGGCCAGAGCACTATGACCTCCCATGCCACAGCTACCACTGCCACCACCACAGGAGTTTGGTTTGCCCATCTCAGGGCCTTGGGCAAAGCCACCTCACTGGCCTCCAGGTCCATATGTCGTCGTGCATCACATCTAAATGCCACAGGAAAGCTGCAGATGGGTAACAGCCCCTGACTGGACCTGGACAAAGAGCAGGCACTACCCTGCTGCAAGAAATGAACCACAAACATAAGCACAAGCCTGTTCCAAAATCTGTACTAGCCCTCAGAGAGCCCTCCTGACAGAGGAGAGCCAGCATCCCACAGCCCTTCCTGTAAGAACAAAGTAAACATCCCCTCCCCACCATAAAGGGCCAATTCCTTGTTTTCTGCAACAAGACACTACCTGCTGCCACCCCAACCTTGTTCCCCTCCTTTTAGTTTTCCTTTGCTTTTCCTTCTACACCAGTGATCAAAGCACAAGCTGATTTCACACCTTGTACCAAAGAGTGTAATTAAAGTGTTACTGAAATCAACCTATTTCACTCTGAAATGAAACAGGCTATAAATAAGTGTCCAGAAAATTGGCATCTGTATTTTGCCTGAGGCACAACCAGCAACACATCAGACTGCAACAATGCACTGCTGGAGGATGGAACCTCCCAGTCTGTGCCTGTTTCCCACAGGAACTTACAATCTTACCTCACAGCTCGTATGTATAAGAAATCAATAACAGAACAATTACTCTTACAAATGAGAGACCTTTTCCCCCACCTCTTCTCCCATGTCAGTCTCCCTTACTGCATCTGCTGGGAAGCCAGGCACGCAGAGATCTCTTTTTCAGCCATCCCAGTGGTCTCCTCCATATTGACAATATTGCAACAGCTTCTCAACGTACACAGGTAAAATTACTCCAAACTCACTGCCTATTGCAATGGATTTTGTCTCCAGCAGCACGTCATCCATGTCCTAATCACATCCCTCTATGCATAAACTAGAATTCTGTGTTCCATAAAGAACAGCTGCAATGAGGATAAATTTGGAGTTTTACTGCAACCCCATATTGCACTCCTGCTCTGACTCCCTCCCTCTCCCACAGGATGTGGCAGGGGCACATGGTGCTGTTATTGCTACCTGTTTCTGGCAGATGAATTTTGAGAGGCATCAGACCTTGAGGAACAATGGACATAACCCACCAGGAGTATGTAAGAGTACGGGCAGGCAGGACTTTACCAATGCTAGCACAAGACACTGCACACCAAAAGAAATTTTAACTGGGTTTATTCAGGAAAACTTGGGCAAAAAAAAACAGAAGGAAGCATTATGCTCAATGAAAACATCTGTTTGAGTCTGGCATGGGCAAGAAGGCTACTGAGCACTTCCATGACAGAACAATTTATTGCGAACTATTTCTATGGCATTTCATCCTGGCAGGGTTTTCTAAGAATATTAGGAAGATGGAACTAGATGATGTTGGGGGGCCCTTCAAATCCAAACATTTCTGTGATTCTAGGTTAGTGTTAAGAGGCCTGGAATGGGCACAGATATGGTGATACCAGAATGCTGTATCCAATTACCCATCCATTGATCCACTCCATGCTTGTGCCCTGCCCATTCTTTCCAAGGACTCCCAGTTGCAAACCCAGGTTCAATACACATTGTAAGTCAGAAAAAGAGGTTTGGTCCATTGTCCTGCTCCAGGCTCCACTGACAAAAGGTGGGGCTGCCTGATGGGTACCCCAAAATGCCCTCGATTGCACCATGTGCATATCTTCTGATCCTCTTTACCATTTTGTGACCATCCTTTTCTCTGCTCATCCCTCCTTTTCTTCATTTAGATCTTCTCCCAGAAAAACAACTGGCCTTTAATTACACTCCCCCCCTTTGGTCCCAGTTTTGCTTCATTCATGGCTAAATTTGGTCCTTCTGGCCGGGTTCCCTGCTCACCTGCCTCTACATGGTGTCACTTACAAAGTGACCTGAGGACTTTTGTCCTATTCTGCCCCACAAGGTCTCCAGAACTTGGGTTACCTGCAGCATCCCTCTGTCACAGGGTTTCCCCTGAACTACCCCTGGAATCCAGCCTCTCCTACCAGTAGTTTGAGCTTTTCTCACCCTGGTACCTCCACATCTAGCAATTCCTCATGCTGCATCCAGTGCTGTCTGATGTTCTGGTCAGGTTTGCTTAGCCTCAGCCGCTGTATGAGAGAATCAAACAGGTGGTTTGATTCATTACTGGTTTCTTCTAAGACAGCTCATATAATCACCACATCACATGCCCTAGTCCAGAGTTCTTCTCCAACTCTCTTGGAGCCCCTTTAGGCAATTCTTGTTTGAAAAGGGGACTGGAGTGCAGGACAAGGGGAATGGCTTCCCACTGCCAGAGGACAGGGTTAGATGGGATATAAGGGAGAAATTATTCCCTGGGAGGATGGTGAGGCCCTGGCACAGGTTGCCCAGAGCTGTGGCTGCCCCATCCCTGGCAGTGTTCAAGGCCAGGCTGTCACTGCACATGTCAGAGGGGTGGGACTGAATGGTCTTGAAGGTCCCTTCAATCCAAACCATTCTAAGGTTCCATGATTCTGTGATTCTATGAAGGACCCACCGGGAGCTGAATTTTCCTTAATTAACTCCAAAATACGTATTACCTTTAATGCCCTCAGACACACTAATGAAGTAAAACCTGTGCATGCTTTATATCTGCAGCTAAAATCACTCAAACTCCACCTAAATGTGAACTGATACTGACTGTAACTTCACTGCTTCCCCATCCTCAGAGGAAACTCTACAAATACAGCTTAAGCGGTGAAGGAGCTGAGAGGAGGCACCACCTTTGATTCCTGGGATAGTCAGAGAATCAGAGACTCAAGATTCCATGGTTCACTGATTGCAAGTTTCTCTAGACAGTGGTAGGAGACATCCATCTCACCTGGTGACACCTGAACTGCCCACAAGGACAGTCCCAGTGCTGCTGTCAGAAGTGCATTTCCTAAGTTTAATTACAAAGTGGTTCCTCACTCTCCCCCTGGCCAGTGGGGATGGAAACAGATGGAACACACAGGCTCCTTTGATACCGACGGAGCCTTTCCCAGCGGATCTCCACTTTTTAAAACAAAACCTCAGTAAATTTAGAACAGACAGTGGAGAAAAGTTCTAATCTTAAAAGCCTCCCAGCTGCTCCATTCCCTCAGTTTTTGCTGTAGGAGCAATTCCTGCAGTCCAGGAGACACAGCTGAGAAGGATTTACTCGTCAGTGCAGCCAAAGTGCCACTTGGGGTCCCCACATGAGGCTATCACAAGTTAAGTGTGGGCTGGCACAACTTCACAGTCTTTTTTCACATTACCCATTTTTTCACTCTCTGAGAACAGGAAGGAGCAAGCAAACACCTCCAGCCATTTTCCGTGGAAGAAACTACACTTACAGGAGTCAAAGTTATTTAATTTTGTTTTGGAAGACAAAAAACACAACAACCAAACGGAAACATGAGTTTTAGAAGGTCTTTAAAGAGCAGTGATGTTCTCAGGGCACAGGCATGGCAATGAACAGACATTCCTAAATGGAAGTTTCCCTGTATTGTTGTCCTCATCTCAGCAATTCCCAAGTATTAGGAATTTATCTATATTGTAACCACGGGAAAGGAGCATCTCATTAATCGAATTAAAGGCAAAGGCAATCATTAGCTGGTCAAAGCAGCCAGAGAACTATAGGATCTTCTTTTGGAAGCTATGGAACAGGAACAGGTGACATTTCCCAGCATGTAGAATAGAAGCATAGAATCATGGAATGGTTTGGGTTGGAGGAACCTTATAAATCACCCAGTTCCACCCCCGTCCTATAGGCAGCAAGACCCTTCCACCAGCCCAGGTTGCGCCAAGCCCTGTCTAACCTGGCCTTGAACACTTCTAGGGATGGGGCAGCCACAGCTTCTCTGGGCACAGGGGCAAGTCTGGGCCAACCAGCTGTTAACCAATTCCAATCCCTCATGCGAGGAAGTCACCTAGCAGGGGGGCTTAGGGAAGCCAGTATGTGGGGTTTTTAATTTTAACATAGCTTTGGACCTTCTGGACCAAGTGCCCGAGCACAGCCGCACCATCCAGCCTCCACGGTGTGAGCAGCTGCCCGAGGGCCGGCTCGGGGCCGCAGTGCACGGCCCGTCGGGCTGAGGGCCGCACCGGCCCGCGGCCCGGCTCAGGCCCCGCTCCGCACGGCCTTCACGGTCTGGGCGCAGGAATCCACGCATCCTAACGGAACCGCTGGATGATCCTGAATTAGGGAGAGTCCCAACTCCCTGGAGGGCAGAGGCGCTGTTCGGAGGGACCTGGCGCGGCCGGAGGGCTCGGCAGGCACCGGCCGCGTGTGACCGAACAACGACCACTTGCGTGTGTCTGGCGCCGGGCCGGGCCGGGCCGAACCGGAGCCACCCCTGCGCAGGGCCGGGCGGTACTGACGGGGATTGGCAGGGCCGGGCCGAACCGAACCGGAGCCCCCGCTGCGCAGGGCCGGGCGGCAGTGACGGGGATTGGCAGGGCCGGGCCGGACCGAACCGAACCGAACCGGAGCCCTCGCTGCGCAGGGCCGGGCGGCAGTGACGAGGTTGGCAGGGCCGGGCCCGGAGCAGCGGGGCGTGGCCCCGCCGGGTGACGCCGTCACGTGACGCGGCGCGCTGCCGCTCTGCAGTGACGCGCTCGTGGCGCGCCGGGCCCAGGCCGAGCCCGGGAAGGGGCGAGCGGACGCAGGGAGGAGGCTCCTGCGGCGGGGGGGGGTGAAAGGGGCCCCGGGGGGCCCGNCCATTTTCCGTGGAAGAAACTACACTTACAGGAGTCAAAGTTATTTAATTTTGTTTTGGAAGACAAAAAACACAACAACCAAACGGAAACATGAGTTTTAGAAGGTCTTTAAAGAGCAGTGATGTTCTCAGGGCACAGGCATGGCAATGAACAGACATTCCTAAATGGAAGTTTCCCTGTATTGTTGTCCTCATCTCAGCAATTCCCAAGTATTAGGAATTTATCTATATTGTAACCACGGGAAAGGAGCATCTCATTAATCGAATTAAAGGCAAAGGCAATCATTAGCTGGTCAAAGCAGCCAGAGAACTATAGGATCTTCTTTTGGAAGCTATGGAACAGGAACAGGTGACATTTCCCAGCATGTAGAATAGAAGCATAGAATCATGGAATGGTTTGGGTTGGAGGAACCTTATAAATCACCCAGTTCCACCCCCGTCCTATAGGCAGCAAGACCCTTCCACCAGCCCAGGTTGCGCCAAGCCCTGTCTAACCTGGCCTTGAACACTTCTAGGGATGGGGCAGCCACAGCTTCTCTGGGCACAGGGGCAAGTCTGGGCCAACCAGCTGTTAACCAATTCCAATCCCTCATGCGAGGAAGTCACCTAGCAGGGGGGCTTAGGGAAGCCAGTATGTGGGGTTTTTAATTTTAACATAGCTTTGGACCTTCTGGACCAAGTGCCCGAGCACAGCCGCACCATCCAGCCTCCACGGTGTGAGCAGCTGCCCGAGGGCCGGCTCGGGGCCGCAGTGCACGGCCCGTCGGGCTGAGGGCCGCACCGGCCCGCGGCCCGGCTCAGGCCCCGCTCCGCACGGCCTTCACGGTCTGGGCGCAGGAATCCACGCATCCTAACGGAACCGCTGGATGATCCTGAATTAGGGAGAGTCCCAACTCCCTGGAGGGCAGAGGCGCTGTTCGGAGGGACCTGGCGCGGCCGGAGGGCTCGGCAGGCACCGGCCGCGTGTGACCGAACAACGACCACTTGCGTGTGTCTGGCGCCGGGCCGGGCCGGGCCGAACCGGAGCCACCCCTGCGCAGGGCCGGGCGGTACTGACGGGGATTGGCAGGGCCGGGCCGAACCGAACCGGAGCCCCCGCTGCGCAGNGACCGGTTCAGGGCCCGTGCTGCGCACCGCCAATGAAAAGGTGCGGCTACCTGCAGTTGTGCTGAATTCTCATTTATTTAATAACCTTAAACCAAAAACCTTCAATCAGGACCCAGTGTGCAGTGAGGCTGTTTGTGTTCAGGGAGGACAGAGGAGACAAACAGTGCACCTGACTGCAAAACCTTGTCTGCCTTCTCTAGTTTGTATGAATAGCGGAATCACAGAACAAGCTGAGCTGGAGGGGACCCACAGGGATCATCGAGCCCAGCCTCTGACAGTGCACAGCACCATCCCCAAGACTCACACCATGTGCCAGAGAGTTCACTTCTTGAACTCGGCCAGGCTTGGTACCATCATCACTGCTCTGGGGAGCATGTTCAGTGCCCAACCACCCTCTGGGTGAAGAACCTTTTTCTAATACCCAACCTAGCCCTCCTCTGACACAGCTTCAGGCCATTCCCTTGGATCTTGTCGGTGGTGACCACAGGGGAGATCAATGTCTGCACCTTGTTCCCTCATAAGGAAGTTGCAGACTGCGACGAGTCTGGACTAGACATTAAAATGTGACTCCCATGACTATTGAAGATAGAGACTGCTAGTAGAGGGATGAGCTCTGGCTCTGGATATCCTCATTCCTGTGGGGGAGCATTACCTGGCCCAGCCAAGCAAGTCTGGATTTTCCCTTAATCAGGTCTGGACGCTCTGAATCCCCCGTCTGCACTGCGGACTCTCCAGTGTGGTCAGAGGTTAAGGCCAGGTGCTCTGATCCCAGGGACCTTCCTTCCTTAGGTCACTCCTGGGTTTTTCCCCAGAAGGAAAGGATGGCCATCAGGGCTGAACTCTGGTAAACAAAAACCAGCAAACTTTCACAACCACTTCATGCCCTGGTACCCAAACAGTGCTGCTGTATAAATATAATACTGACTCTGCAGATTATTCCCCATCAACTCCATTAATTGAAGGCAGTTTTCTTTAAAAAAGCAAACTTCTAAAAGTGGAACTGTGCAAAGCTACATTCCTGCCCCCACTCCTAGAGCTCCATTCACATGTCGGTTCTACTTGTTAGAATAATGTGGGATTTCTCCACAGTTCTTTATAATAAAAAGTCACTCTGAAAAACTAGAGGAGGGTGACTCGTGCAAGCATTGAAGAGGCTTTTCCAATTCTGTCAGCACAGACAATTGGATTTGGGACCTGTGCGTTGAGTGACCGAGCCTGCGGTCACTGCAGAAAAAATCAGCTCATGCTCAGTGCCAGTCAGTGCCTGGGACTCCCTGATACTGAGCTGGATAAAAACAGGCAGATCATGTTAAACAGCTTCAGAGCAGACGGATAAAAGGCGAAAGCAAAACTGCACTTAACCCAGATAATCTGATATGTACAAATGCAGAGCCTGAACAGGTCAAACCCAGAGTGGCAGCTGGGGTGAGTCAAGGGGAGTCAAGGGGAAGATTCGCCACCTTCTCCTCCATTGTCAAAGAGCCTGTGGATCTGCACTGCTAAAGAAGTGACTCCAAGAATGAGTTCCTGTTCTCCAGATTACCTTGTCTCTGCTCGTGGTGCCTTTGGGGCAGGTAATGTGTCTGTTCCTTGCACTTGGTCAGAGATTACAGTGGGCCACAGGCTCCTTGGTGGACGGAGCCGGGGCCAAGTATGGTAATCACAGAATCATGGAATGTTTTGGAGGGGAAGGGACCTCAAAGCCCATCCAATCCCACCTCCTGCCACAGACAGGCAGAGACACCTTGCACTAGCCCGTGTTGCTCCAAGCTCTGTCCAGCCTGGCCTTGGACACTTCCAGGGATGGGGCGGCCACAGCTTCTCTGGAGAACCTCTGCCAGGGCCTCACCACCCTCATGGGGGAGAACTTCCTCTCAGGATTCCATCTAAACCTACCAGAAGCCGAGCTCCCATCAGGTCAGATTTCCATGGTTTCAGTTTTAAAGTCATGGAGTCACAGAATCATTAAGGTCATAAAAGACCTGTAAGTTCATCAAGATCAACCACCAGCCCAGTGCCACCACCATGTTCACCACTAAACCATGTGCCCAAGTGCCATATCCCCACATGTTTTGAATTCTGTGGCACTTGAGGGGACAAATTTGTGCAATCTCCTCCTGATCAGTGCTGAGACCTCTCGCAGTTCTCCTGTTCAGGCTGCTGCCAAAACTGAGGGCTAGAGCAGTATCCCAGCATGACCTGACCGACACATGTGGGCTGTGTTGGTTCCTGGGGAGAACAGTGCAGTGACGCTCTCCCTGCTGCTGCCCACCTGCTCAGGGTGTTCACTGCCATGCTCTGCTGGCTCCAAGAGCTGCAGTCCCAGCACATGCAGCTACCACAATCTGAAATTAGGTCTCACACTCATTGCACACGCTTTGTTTTATCCCATGTCATTAATCCAGTCATCGTCAATGTGGGACACGAGTGTCCCTTGTTTGCAGACTGCTGGCAGAGGGAGCCTAGTAAAACACTGGTGACAAACAGTAATTACCCAGATTACTGCACTAATCCAGTGTAACAATGCAGACACACATTGTAATTCATGAAAATTAAACAAACAACACTTACACTTGTACACTGCATTTAAAATGAAAGAAGACTCTCTAAAATAACCCATACTAATCTTGGGAATAGTACAAGAAAATAAGCACAACCAACATTCAGAATAGAAAACCAGCAAAACTTTATTACTTATTTCCAAGTGGAGGGATGCAGAGCTTTTTATTCCATTAGGAATAGCTTTAACATTAGCAATTCCAGGTAATATTCACTCAGAAGTGCAACAGAAACAGGTTTGGGAAAAGTCAAACCTACTCTAATAAAATGTTGGTGATGTATTTGTGTATACAGCAGTAGTGAAACTGAAAGTAAAAGCATCCTGCTTGATAATCAGATTTGAAAGTTAGTTTTGAAAAGCTGGAACAGAAATGGTCCACAAATACCATTTAAGTGATGGGGGAATGAGAAAATGAGAGGTTTTAAATGTTTTCTATTTAAAAATGAGAAGACTGAAAGGTGATAAGAAGTACATTGCTGAGAAGTACTTTAGTGAGATACAGGTTATGAGACTTAATGAAGTAGATTAAATTGGTGTGAGATAAAGGCTGAAACAAGAGTGTAGGGGGTAGTTCTGACCACAAACTCTGTGAAGGCCAATGTGTTTTTACTGGGATTTCCCTCAAGTGGTAGCATCTTGAAATAACTCACACAGGTCCCTGCTGGCTGATAGAAGCTAAAAGCCAAAATTCACATTGATTTAAAATTTCTTTACAATTCATTCTAGACTCTTACTACAAGTCATCATTATTTAAGGAACAAAAAGTTTGTAAAGCCACACATTGAAACCTTGTAAAAAAACTAATTAAACAGTTTAAACTTGACTTTCTGAGGGATTTCACCAATTCATATTTCACTATCATGCAGGGAAAAGCTCCAAAGTCATATTGAAACTGGCTTTCCTTACAGGCAGGATTGGTTCAGCTCATTCTGAACCACAGCTTCAGACCAGTAGCACTGCTTATCCAAACTAAATTTCTATCTGAGATATCACATAGATGGTGTAGCACCCTTGGATCTAGTGGGGTTCAGCTCTAGTTTGTCTTTTTGGTCTGGAAGGTCTGAATTGCCCCCATGTACATAGTGACACTATTCCAAGATCTATGGGATGGCTGGTGCTGATGCAGCCACCTCTGTAATAGTCACCAATGTCCAGTCTGATAAATCCTGCCTTAAATAGCCATGTGATAACCATGACACTACCAGCAATGTCATTGTTTTTGGGGCCTCAAAACAGATCCTTTGCAGTTTCCTGATGACAGAAAAGGTACTATGTCAAAGATGTAAACAAAGACTACATTCCATTAGAGAGCAGAAGTGCTCTGTTCATAGGAAGACAAGCCAAGCAGCTGATGAATTGTTACCTCGATTCCAGTGCCTGAAGGGGCTCCAAGAGATCTGGACATTAGACAAGAGCCTGAAGTGACAAGACAGAGGAGAATGGCTTCCCACTGCCAGAGGCTAAGCTTAGCTGGGGTCTTGGGAAGAAATTCTTCCCTGTGAGGGTGGAGTGGCCCAGAGAAGCTGCCCAATCCCTGGCAGTGTCCAAGGCCAGGTTGGATGGGGCTTGGAGCAACCTGGCCTGGTGGAAGGTGCCCATGGCAGGGACGTGGAACTGGATCAGGTGTAAGGTCCCTTCCAAGCCAAACCATTCCATGATTCAATGATCACTGGGACCAACCACTCCCCCAGCACTCCCAAGACGAACTCATGTCCCCAAGTGCCACATTGACACTACTGTTAAATCTCCTCAGGGATGGGAACTCCACCACTGCCCTGGGCAGCTGTGCCAGGGCCGGACAGCCCTTTCCAGGAGGAATCTTCTGAATATCCCACCTAAACCTCTTCTGGGGCAGCTTGAGGCCATGACCTCTCATCCTGTTACTTATTACCTGGGAGCAGAGCCTGACCCCCACCTGGTTCTACCCTCTTGTTAAGGAGTTGCAGAGAGTGAGAAGGTCCCTCCTGAACCCCCTCTTCTCCAGGCTGAGCTCCCCAGCTCCCTCAGCCGCTCCTAGTGCTCCAGACTCTTCCCCAGGTCTGTTCCCTTCTCTGGACACGCTCCAGACCCTCAATGTCCTTATTTTCGTCAGGAGCCCAAACCTGCCCCCCGGACTGGATACACTTCAGCAGCGCCCAGCACAGGGCGCTCATCCCTCCCTCAACCCGGACCCCTCAGCCCCGCGCCCGCTCCTCCCGCCTCCCCGGCGTGGCGCCTCCCCCACCCCCGCCTGAGTCACCGCCGGCCCGGCCCGGCCCTCAGAGCGGCGGCGGCTGCCGGGCGGGACGAGCTGGGACATGAAAGGTGGAACAGGCGCTGCCACGCCCGGGGCTGCGGAGAATCTCGCTTAACCCTTCCCTGCCCGCGGGGCCCCGGCTCCGGCAGCGGGGACAGCGATGGGGGGTAGACAGGCGGCCGCTAATAAAGGCCTCAGACCCCGTTTCACGGAACTCCCAGGGACACGGGGAGCACAGTCCCGCCGCAGGGTCCCCATCCTGCCGCAGTGGAGAGGACGCTGGCCGCGACCCCTCCTGTTGCCACGGTGCCACTGCTCAGGTGCTGCTGCTCGTCTGCCCCCAGCCAGACCCAGAGCACGAGAAGTGCCCGAGGAGCCCAAATCCCCCTTCTGGGAGCCGCAGGGCTACGACCGAGCTGAGGCCAGCGCCCAGGGGCCCTGCCCGGGGCTGGGGACCAAGGTCTGCGCCCGGAGCTGTGCTGGGGGTCCACGTCAAGGACCAGGACAGGACAGGGGCTGGGGCCCTGCCCTGCCCCGCTCCCAGTCCCGAGCTGGTCTGACAGGCTCGGGGCAGACGGGAAGGGAGAGGCCTCCGGCGGCTCAGGAATGCGCAGCCCTTATCTCTGGCTCCCTGCGCGCCTGGGGAGGGAACAGCTCTCCAGAGTTTGCCTTTCTCTCGCTCTTACTCACCCCCGCTCTGCCCTGGGTGGAGCCTCGCTCTCCTGGCTCCCAGGTGAATCAGGTTGCAGGCACGTCCAAGTGAGCAGAGAGTGACCCACCACCTGCCCCAACTCACTGGGAAGGTAGAGAAAGGTGGAGACCTTGTGAGTACCTGCATGGCCGCCTGAGCCAGAGAGTGACCCACCACCTGCCCACCATCTGCCCGGCTTCCCTGGGAAGGTAGGAGAAGGGCAGGTACCTCCTGGGGTACCTGCCTGGCTGTGTGAGGTGGAGGGCAAGGGTTGGGGAGGGCAAGGATTGAGGAGGGCCTTATCCTACTCCTCTGCACAGGCCTGAGCACCCGGCATCTGGGACAGGGAATTCTGCAGGCCGTCCATGGGCAGGAGATTGCTGCTTCTACATAGGAAGGCTCCAGTGGCAGGAGCTCCCAGTCACGCCATGATGGCGAGAAAGCAGAGAGACAGGAGGAGATGGGAGAGGCAAGGGGGGAGAGAGAATGTCCCAGTACTGGCAGCAGGGACTGGGGATGGGGAAGGAATGGACCCAGAATGTCTCAGTGCAGGCAGCAGGGATTGGAGATGGTAAGGGAAGGGGCCTGGAATGTCCCAGCTATGTTTCGGGGATGGCAAGGGGAGGGACCCTTCTGTCCTCAGATTAAAACTGTTTATCAAACACTTCACACAATTGTGTCCTGTCCCCTTTGAGAAGTCCCTAAGGAGCAGATATTCCCGAACTCAGCCTCATTCTTTGGCGAGAGTCTTGCAGCCTGACTGAGTTCCCCATAACAGAGCCCAAGCTGGCCTCCTCTTTGGATCAGGAACGCTGTAGGGATGTGTGGTCAGGAGATTGGGACAGAGGGGCTGTCACCTCAGATGTGCTCTGAGGGCCAAGGTCTGCGGTGGGCAAGGAGCTGGGAAGCAACTCCTGAGGCCCCTGCATTCCACACACATGGATTGGGTGTGCAGCTGAGTGCTGCCACGGCCCACGAGCCCTGACACAGTCATGCACGTACAGGCAGGAGCATGGACAGATGCGTGTGGACAGGTGTGCACAGGCACACGTGCTGGCACTCGCTTAGTTTTCCATAGGTGTGAGCCTGACAGACCTCAGGATTTGTGTGTGAGGAGAGGAAGGGGATAGTTCCGTGTTGCTCACTCTAAATTGGCTGAGGTCAATAGGGGTCAATTATGCATCTTGCCTGGCCTGAGGATTGGGTTCTCCATCTCCTAGAGCAGTTAGAAAGGGAAGATGCACCTGTGAAGGAACAGAAGTATTGATCACGTCCTTCTGCTGCTGAAAACATCTAATTTGTGGAAGCTGAAGTAAGCTCAGCTGAAGAAAGGCAAAAAATAGGTCAGTAACAGCAAACTGCCCCAAACCAGAGCAGTGACAGTGACAGCAGTGCCAAACACCGGTTCCCAGTTCCCTATGCCTATTTCTTTCCTGGATCAGGGGGCAGGAGAGCACATTGTGCCCCAACTCGGTTAGACGGACACATGGGAGCTCCAGTTAAGGGAAAGAAAGTTGTTTTCATTTTGGTCTTAGTCCCATTTACCTGAGGGGCTTTATAGTTCCATTTGACAGGTAAAAAGAGAGTTGGATTTGCTGTGACCTGGCAATAGGAGTATTCTGAGAGGGCAAAAAAAAGTCTTGCTCTTCATATGGTTTAGGGGAAATTGCATGCCAAAGGAAAAAGTTGTTGTTCTCACATCCCTGGAAGGTTCAAGGCCAGGCTGGATGGGGCTGGGAACAACCTGGTCTATTGGAAGGTGTCCCTGCCCATGGCAGGGGGGTGAAACAAGGTGGGTTTGAAGGTCCTTTCCAACTCAAACCAGTCTCTCATTCTGAGATCCTGTGAATGTGGAAATGTCTGTATGCTTGTGCCGGAGCAGGGTCATGGCTCAGGACAGATTTGCCCATGTTCTAGACATAATTTTTCTGGCAATCACAACTTTCCAGGCAATTGAAATTCACCTCCAAACCCTGCATGACTGGAATTCTTTGCATTTTACAGTTACATGGGACACGACTGGACTGCTTATCAGGCCCTATATGCTGGATTTTTGTAGTCTTAATGAGGAAGAGGAGACTGATGAATGCACTTTTAAAATCAGAGTGTGGGAAGTAAAAGTCAAGGGCAGCACATTGATCTCCTTCTCTAAATTAGACCTTACGCTGTTTGTCCTGTTTTTTGAAGTTCTCTGTTTAATACTTCTTTATACTTGCTACCTTTTGAATAAAAACACAGGGAAAGGGATTGGCTGAAGGATAGTGAACGTGGCATGTGGGGATATGGGTAAGTGGTGACCTTGGCAGTGCTGGGAGAGGGCTTGGATTTGAGGGTCTCAGGGGGCTTTTCCAACCCAAAGGATTCCATGCTTATTCAGATAATCTACTCTCTAAGAGACACCTTTTACATGCAGGATGACATTTCATTTCCAGCTGCTGTAAACATCAGGTTTTGTGCTGGTGACTCCCCACAGCTCAGATTTCCCTGTCCACTCTGTACCTTGTTGCACAGGACAGTTAAGGCTGACATGTTCACATACTGCTTCTGTGGGACAGTAACCCACAGGTTGACAGGTGTCTCAGTAACCACTTCACAAAGAAAATTACAACATGTAATTCTTCTGCCACTTTTCCCTTCCTCTGGCCTGCAGAAAGATCCCCTGAAATTCCAAATGTCTGGCCACTTTCCTGATTCTCCAGCAAAGAATGTTCTGTGGGATCCCTTGCCCTAGTAGGCAGAGATGAGTGAGAATCCAGTGGGTGTTGGAGGTGCAGACCAGCCTCCCAGTTCCACTCTGCCACATGCCTGTAGCATTCAGGGCATTCACTACTCACCTGAGACACAGAAGAGTTCTTGGAGCCATTTATCAGGGTCAGCTGCCACAGGTATGAACACGAAAAGCACAGCTGTGATCTCTGGAAGCTCGGTGAATAATTGATTAATTGAAGCAATTTCTCATCTGATGGCCAAAATTTCTGAAGTGGAACTCCCAGACTGCAGCAGGCAGATGTACGTTTTTTTAATGATGACTGAGATCCATAAAAGACTATCCAGAGTAAAAAATGGGATGACATTCACTCAGATCAGATCAGCTGGTCAGATGACCAAAGGAGAAGGTCTGGGGGCATTATCTGGCATTGTAACAGGAATAACAAATTCCAACCAGAAATTTTAACAGTAACCCAGGCTTTCAGCCTACTGCCTGAAGAGGACATTGAGAAGGAGAACATGTTAAGACTCAGCAGGAAAAGCAGAGAGGGGAATGAAAAGAGAGAAAACAAGAATTAGGACTTAGCAGAGGCAGCTGTAGCTAAAAAAGTGTCTAGTCCAGGTTATTGCCCACATTTCACTGTCCTGTTCTGAGGAATGTGCCTGAGCCCTGCTTGGTGAGAAGAGCAGTTCATGGGAAGGTGTCCAGCATCCGTTATCATGCAGTCATGGAATGGTTTGGGTTGGAAGGGACCTTCAAGACCATCTCATCCCACCTCTCTGCCATGGGCAGGGACACCTTCCACTAGCCCAAGTTACTCCAAGCCCCGTCCTATGTGGTCTTGGACACTTCCAGGGATGGGGCAGCCACAGCATCTCTGTTCAGCTTCCTCTTTGCCCCAGCTCTTGTACGATTCCATGGCCACATGTTCTGGCCAAAGTAAGAAATTCTGGGCTTCACTTCAAAAATGCATGTGCTGCACCACTGTGAGACTGGCAAGTGAGAAGAGGCCTTAACCTGAGAGATGCTTTTCAGAAGTCCAACCCTGAGGATGAAAACTGAGCACATGCAGGAGCAGCTTCTGGAGAGGACAGTCATGTCCTGCTGTTCATACAGGTTCTTCCTCTGCAGCAAGATCAGAAGGCACTGACTTGTCCTTCCATCACACAGTGCAGAATTAAAAACCCCACACCTTAAACCATATTCCAGAAGACAGCTCCCTTCCCAGATCATTTACCAAGAACAACATTTTCTTGAGAGCAAACTAACACTTTCCATGTCTCATTGTCACCATGTCTGCTCCAGTCATTTTCCCTCAGGCATTGCTGTCCTCTCCTAAACCCAACCCTCCCAGAACATCAGCAGTTTGTTTGCATAGGATCTTTCCTATTCTTTTGAGGCCAAATATTTTCTTTTAAATAATTGATTTGTAAACTTCATGTATTAAGACATTTTGGAAACATGAGTTTTTTCAGAGCCCACTGTAAGAGATGTCAGCGATGCCATCAAATGTGGTGTGTAGACCAGGTGGGGTCCATCACAGGGATCAAAATTGCCTTGATTAATTTCTTGCCCATGATTTGGACATCCTTCAAGTGTTGATAATGCAGAGGGATTTGTGGCTGGCTGTATAGAAGGTGGGCTGAAGAATAGTCTGTCTGTGCTGCCTTTCTTTTCTTAGTGGTATCCAGAGCAGTGAAAAGATGAGGTGGCTAAGCCCAGGAACTTGTGGCTGTACTTTCATATAAGGGTCTGGGGAACAGACTGGGTCTTCCCAGCCCTTTCCAGACACAGGGATCCAGCCCTGCTTCCTCCCAGGCAGTTCCTTCCTGGGTGCCTACAGGCCCTCAGCAGCCTCAGCTCCTGGGAGTGTCCCAAAGCAGCCGAGCAGGTCCAGCCAGGGAAGGGATCACCTGAGCGAGGCAGCCTGGGAACTGGCTGTGCAGGCAGAACACGTAACAACAAGCACTGGAGTCAGCACCAGGGAGGCAGATGGAGCCAGCCCCAGGTGCTGAGGCATCATCAGGGCTGGCACCAGCCACAGCAGATGAGAGAGAAAGGGAACACTGAGCCGGTTTCCTTTTGCTTAGCCTGGGCAAACACAGTCCAGCGCCCTTGATTCATACCTGGCACAAAGGCTGTGGAGAAAGGCAGGTCCTGTTATTTATTTATTTTAGTCTGTAGGACTTTGTAGTGATCACAGCATGTCTGAAACTGTGATTTCCTGCTGCTATGTTAGGAAAAAAACAGTAAAAGTTTATTGAAATGGAACATAATGAAGTTTATTGAAATGGAACATAATGTGGCCAGGTGCCAAATGCTGCCCAAGTCAATAGTTTGTGCTTTTCCCAGTTTCTGCTCTTACAGTGAATCCAGAGGTAAAGGGACAGGTTGTACTTCCAGCTCCATCTGTCAGCCACTTTTCCTTACATTAAATATTCCATATGATTGAGTGTTTTTCTGTGTGGAGGAATCTGCAGGCTGTGATCACATCTGACTCTTTCCTTTATTAAGGAGGTCTGACAGCTTTTCAGAATCACAAAACCGAATGCATGTGACAGATATCACAGCCAGTAAAGTCACTCCCATTTATGCCAGTGGGAACAGAGGCAGATCTCAAGCCAAGCCCAAGGGAAATTTCCCTTGGAGATTCCCTCCTCAGCTCCTCCCCTCTCTTGATCATAGCACAGGGATGGCTGAGACTTGCATGCTCCTTCCTTTCCACCTGTTCCTCTCCTGATGTTTATTTTGGCCAGGGAGGGGAGTGACTCCATTAGGACTCCCCATGCACGGGTGCAGCAGCAGCAGCCAGTGCAGTGTCTTTGGCACAGCCCAGGGAGATGGGCGGAGGAGAACTGAATCCTGCTTCTCATCAGCCCATTCTATTGGCCTTCATCTCCCACTTGTTAAGTTTCCAACAAGCTGCTTCGTGCTCTCCTTTATCCACTGCCCCCGAGCATGGGAGGAGTTACTGCAAACAGCCACAGAGCTGCCTTCTGTTCTCTTGCAGCTTCCTTCTGCAAAACCCAACCACCAGCCCAGATCAGGGTGTGAGGGAGAGTGCCAACAGTACTCATACCGTCTTCTTTCTGTGGGATTCCTGGGGCTTCCTGTGCAGGGCCAGGAGTTTGACTTGATGATCCTTGTGTGTCCCTTCTACCTCAAGAGATTCTGTGGTTTTTTCCACACTGTTCTGTGTACCTGTGCTCATCTTTGTCCCAGCCATTGTGTTAGGAGAAGGATTTCTTGGGGGAGAACTAAAGTTTGCAGGTTTGGTTCTAAAGGTTCTGATCATGAGTGGTGATACTTTCTAAATTTATGGACAAAATTTCATGGAATGATCACTTAGGATACTGGAGAAGTGCATGAAATGCCAAATAATGGTAACAGACTTCTAGAGTGTGTGAAGAAGTGACACTGTGACACACAGGAGTGGGCTGGAACCCCGTTGCTCTGGAAGCAGGCTGGGCCGGCTGGGGGTGTTCAACCTGGAGAAGAGAAGGCTCTGGGCACACCTTAGAGCCCCTTCCAATGCCTAAAGGGGCTCTAGGAGAGCTGGAGAGGTATTTCAGACAAGGGCCTGGAGTGACAGGACAAGAGGGAATGGCTTCCCACTGCCAAAGGGCAGGATATTGGGAAGGAATCATGGAATGTTTAGGGTTGGAAGGACCTTCAATCTCACCCAGTCCCACACCCCTGCCATGGGCAGGGATATCTTGACTAGACCAGGTGGATCCAAGCCCCGTCCAATCTGGTTTGGAACACTGCCAGGGATGGGGCAGCCACAGCTTCTCTGGACAACCTGGACCAGTGCCTCACCACCCTCACAGGGAAGAGTGTGTCCCCAATATCTGATTCATCCTACTGTCAAAGTTGCCTTTCATCCTCTAGGTAAATTCTAGTATAAAGCATTGACAGTTCCAAGCAGGATCTTGGTAGGATGGATTATGTGACAGGTTAAGGGGGAATCTCAGAGTTAAAACAATTGAGGTCAGAGCACTGAGGCTTTAGCAGGCTGATTTGTTAATGTCTGGGAGAAAAATCAAGAGAATATTTGGCCAAACCATGAGCAGAAGATGAATCCTATCTCATATTTCTTGGATATTATTCATTTATTTTCCATCACCTGTAAGGGGGTGCAGATAGGCACATTATACATATGCATTTGGTCCATGACCCTTGAGGAGTAATCTGAAATTTGGGGGTTTTGGGACATTCTAGGTGCCTTTAAAGCACAGCATCTAAAGCACAGCAGGTGTGACACCAGCCATGCAGAGGCTCACAGTCTCTTTGGCAGCAGCTGGAGGCCAGGCCAGGTACCTTCAGGCATCCCAAGTGATATGGACCACCTCTGTGTGAACAGATCAGTTGCTGCCCTGGCTTGTAGTTTATTTGCCCTATTTTTATAGTGACTTTCCCAAGACCTAAGGGCTTGGCGATGGGAATAAGTAGATTTCCCCTCTTGCTGCCTAATTTACCTTCTGGAATTTTTCTTTCCTCAAAGCACCAGGGCCTTGGCTGCAGGATCAGTGGGGATGTTGCCAGAGTGCTCAGTGATATGAAGAACATCTCAGGTCCTGTATTAGTGTTTTCTGCTCAAAAAATCCACTTTAAAATAATTCCTGGAATTTTTTCACAGGTTATATTGGCAGGATGTAGCAGGATTCCTTTCCTTTCCTGTCCAATGCTGGAGCAGTTCTCTCCCACTCTTCCTTAGAAGCTTTTCCTGATAAAATTGTAGCTACCGAAGGCATAGAGGATATTGGTGATGTGCCTGAGCTTTCCTGTCCCCTTCTGGAGATGTGTGACAGGGCTTTTGGACTAAGGGACTTCAGGGCCTTAGTTTTCCACTATTGTCATGAAAATGGAGGGAGGGATGTTCAGAGGTTCCCTCTGGCTGAACACACATCATACAGCTGCTCACAGCTGCGGGTACTGGGTTGACATGAGCTCGTCTCCTCCCATACCCACTGACAGCAACCCACCCCCCACTGCTGTGTTCGGTGGTACCAGGACACCCCCCAGCTCCATAGCCATGTTCTCCCAGAGTCTCAGGAAACCCCTGAGGATCAGTTTGCTTTTGCATCAAATTTACTTCTTCACTGGTACCATTTTTCCTGCTTATTCACAAATACACTGAGCACCACAAACGCTTGGGGAACTTAGGTGTAAAAACTGGGAGCAGAGCCTGACCCCCTCTGGTTGCACCCTCCTGTCAGGGAGATGCAGAGCAGTGAGAGAGTTCTCCCAAATCAGCCCATCTGAGCACAGGTATTTCCTGATGTCCCTCCAAAGCTACCACCTGGAAGGTTTGTTTTCTGTCCCTATAGTCCTTGTGCTGGCAGCGGAGATGCCCTGGTCAGTTTGTAGATGTCTTCTCTAGACTGAGGAGTCAGAGTTCAGGTGTAAACCACTCTTTTTTGGGATGTGACAAATAAAAAGTCCATGTCCCCAGCCCACTCCGGCTGTGAGTTCCTCCTAAACCTGTGTAGTGCTGTTTTCTGTAGTCCTACCAAGTAACAGTCAGTCTTACCTGATGCTTCCTTAAAGCTCAATCTTCTTCTTCATTTATAACGGTAGTGAAATAATTATATTAATCAATATAAAATTGCTTCACCACTTCACCTGTATGACATTTTCTCTGCTGTTTTGAGAGTCCAGCAGTACCACAGGGTTTTTCTGATGCTTCTTCCTTTTAATGTTGCAGTTGGTCCTTTGTCTCTCACTCTCCCATCTCTGAGCACTGTGAGCAGTTTGCTGTGTGACCATCGTTCTTTTCGTGGGTTATATCTGAATGAGTCGGATGTGTTGTTCTCCTATCCAAGACGAATGGAACATGGGAGGATGTCCTTAAAATGACATGACACTGCTGAAATAGTTAAAAGCAGGAACATTGGTGACTTGAACATCCTAAAATCACAGAATCCCAGGATGATCTGAGTGGGAAGGGACCTTAAAGACCATTTTCTTCCACACCCCTACTATGTGCAGGGGCCCCTTCCACCAGAGATACATAGTGGAGTTCTCTGTACTTGAAGACATAAAAGACAGAATTAGAGTGGGAAGATAAATGCAGACAATTCAGACTGTAAAGGCAGTTGCATGTGTGGACTATAAAGATGATTATCTGTTGCAATACATCACATGTGGACCTGTTGGATTTTCCTATCCTTATATTAAGACCGTAATTTTTCCTGTTGTATCATGCACCAGGAGTTTCAGTTTGGAGCAGGAGTAACTTGTGGGAGGTTGAGGCAGCAGTAACACAGCACTGCTCTGTGCTAGGCAGGTGGTCGGATAAGAACTTGAAACTAGTTTATCCTTGCAGCTCTTAATGAATGCTAGTCTGAGTCTGAAGTTTTCATCTTCTTCCCAGTCCATGGAAGTCTTCCCATTTTGGAGGCAGAAATGTTGGATGGCAATGACAACAGCAGGGACTCTCACCTTCTGTAGTCACACTCAATAATGTAACTTAGCAGGAGTCACTTGCTCTCTTGGGGATCATGAGGAATTCTCTGCTGGCACCTCAGTGGTGGGGTGCAGGAAAAGAACCTTCCATTGACATTAGTTCAGAGTTTGAAGCCAAAGTGCTTTGAGCAATTTCTGGATCAGTGAGATATTAACTGTTGTGGCACAACAAGCTTTTCTTTCAAAAATGGGTTAAAATCAGGTTTGTCTATAGTCTCAAATAATTGTCTCCTATAAAGAATTATCAAATATTGCATGTGAGCCCCTTTAGCACTGTTTTTTCTCAACATGAGGAGACTGAAGAAGTGGTCACATCCCTCGTATCTTATTTCTTCATTCATCTCATGAAGCCTCCTCTACCTTCTGACTGTGTTGCACTAGAAGGACATCCCTACACTCACCTGCACTCATGCACCATCTGCTTCTGTTCACGGGCTGAGGTGGTTATAACACCTGATTTATAAGGGTCCAGAGGGTGTCCTTGTATTCAGGCAGGTGCTTTTGTTTAGGGCCACATTACACATAGTAAATAATTTCTGTAGCATTTGGAAATTAATTTTAATGGAGTGTAGATAATAACCACCTACAGCTTTGCTCTTAATTCTAAAACAAATGATAAATTGAAGCTTAGCAACCAGCAGCCTGAAAGAGAAAGTTAGGCATTCTGTTGAATGCATTGGCCTTGCTTGTCCCAGGGCTGCCTGGTTAATTTGTTCCTTATTTTGGCCCAAAACAGTTAACTGTATGAAGGTAATGGTTAAATGACTCACACCTTTGCCTAATTTTAGGCTCCCATGCCTTTGGATTGAACTTACTCCGTGTGCTTTTAATCTCTTCCCTTTGCTCTGTGAGGAAGATGTGTTGCTGTCAGGACACCGCTCTCATGGATGTTTTTTCTTTCCCTCCAGCTTTCCCTCCCCTGATGGCTCGTCGGTCCCAAAGCTCCTCACAGGGGGACAACCCCCTTGACCCCAATTACCTTCCCCCTCACTACAAGGAGTATTACCGCCTGGCACTGGATGTGCTCACAGAGGAGGGCAAGGAGAGTTACCAGCGTTTCCTGTCAGAGGAGGCAGCCCCTGATTTCCTCTGTGGCTCTGAGGTAGATCACATAATCCAGAACCTCCAGAAGCCCCAGTACGCCAACCAGGAAGGCAGCACGGACACTGCGGGAGACAATGACATGGATGGATCCTCCGGGACTTACTGGCCCATGAACTCAGATCTTGCTGTTCCTGAGCTTGACCTGGGCTGGCCGATGGTCTTTGGGTTCAGGGGAACAGAGGTGACAACACTGGTGCAGCCACCCCCGCCAGACAACCCCAGCATTAAGGAGGAGGCTCGCAGGATGATTCGAGCAGCTCAGCAGGTGAGACAGGGAGAGCCCAGCTAGAGCTGAGGTAAAATCACACATGTGCTGGAGAAGCATCAGAATAGAGAATCATAATGGAGTGGTTTGGGTCAGAGAGACCTTAAAGCTCATCCACTTCCGACTCCCTGCCATGGGCAGCGACACCTTCCACTAGCCCAGGTTGCTCCAAGCCCAGTCCAACCTGGCCTTGAACACTTCCAGGGATGGGGCAGCCCCAGCTTCTCAGGGCAGGCCTTGCCAGGGCCTTATCCCCCTCACAGGGAACAATTTCTTCCTAATATCTCATTTAACTCTGCTCTCTGGCAGTGTAAAGCCACCCCCTCCTTGTGTTGTCACTCCAGGCCTTTGTCCAAGTTCCCTCCTGAGCTCTCTTGGAGCCACCTTAGGCACTGGAAGGGACTGTAAGGTTTCATTAGAGCCTTCTCCAGGCTGAGCAACATCAGGTCCTCTGCCACTTCCCTTAACTTTGCTTCCAGAACCTAACAAAGGAGCAGGATGATTCAAATCCACCACTGACTGCACCAAAGCTTGTCTCTGCTCTGCTCTCATGGCATGGTGTCCAAGGCCACGCTAAAACACACCAAGAGTTCACAGAATCCCAAAACAGTTGAGATTGGAAGGGGCCTCTGGAGCTGGTCCCGTCTAGTCCCCCTGCTCAGAGGAGGTTGATTAGAGAGGGTCACTCAAGACATGTCCTTGAGCATCTCCAAGGGTGGAGACTAAACCTTTCTGGACAGCCTGGTCCCATGTTGATGGTGTCCTTACAACCTCAAAGGCTTTTCTGTAACTGAGCTGCAATTTACTGTGTTTCAGTTTGTGTCTTGTCTTCTCCCTGGGCATCATTGAGAAGAGTTTGACTCCTTCTTCCTTATGCCCTTTCCATCAAGTATTTATACTCACAGAGCTGGGAAGGACAGGAAGGTAGACCTGTAAATCTGCTTCCCATATAAGCAGCACATGGATGCAGCTGGATAGTGGCTGCCTGAATGCTGGCCAGGAAGTTACCTAAAAATGGCACGTGGATATTGGAGTCGGGGGAGCAGCTCCATACACCAGCCAGTGTGATTACATGGCCAAAAAATTCATGGAATCATTGGATTGATAAGTTGGGGAACACTCAGGGAGGTTTCCCGTCACCTGCTGCACAGAACATGCACCTTCCTGGACAGAAATTCTCTTTCCAGTTTAGGCCCCACAGTGCTTAATGGAACCTTTAATTGGGATGTTTCCTGTTCCAAAAGGAAGTTGGAATGAAAGTTCCTGTTTCAAAAGGAAGCTGAGATGGGGACAAGTGCAGCTTTGGGATGTGAGGAGCTGGGAAACATGGTTGGTCAGGGCATGAGCCACCAGCACAAGTGGCTGATGTGTCCCTGTGTCCCTTCCCCAGGTGGTGGCCATTGTGATGGACATTTTCACGGATGTGGATCTGCTGTTTGAGGTGCTGGATGCTGCTTCTCGCCGAGTACCTGTCTACATCCTGCTGGATGAAATGAACTCCCAGCTTTTCCTCGATACAGCTGCCAAGTGCAGAGTCAACCTGAACTACGTGGAGGTGAGCAAAGAGTTGCCCTACCTGATTCGTAGGTGTGTCCTGCAACAGAGGGCTAGTATGGCAGGAAGCACCTGAGAAAGGGGAGAACAGGCAGTAGCCTGGTGAAAGATGAGTGTGAAGAAAGTGAGGAGAGCTGGCACAACATGGGGTGAAGGCTGAAGATGTGCTTAGAAAGGGGTTTGTACATGGGTGTGTCTGCAGGCAGAATCACTGGAGCTGGAGGATAATCCTGGTGGCAGCATGGAGGTTAAAAGGAGACAGGGAAGGAGGGGCAGGAGAGGGAATGAGGGTCCCATCTGAGTCAGTGCCTTTCTGGTTTGCAGTTCCTGAGGGTGAGAACAGTGTCTGGCCCAACCTACTACTGCCGCACGGGGATGTCCTTCAAAGGGCACCTGAAGGAGAAGTTCCTGCTGGTGGACTGCATGGTGGTGCTGAGTGGCAACTACAGGTGAGGAGCCCTGCCATGGTACCTGTCTAGTTCAGAGAGAGAGACGCTCAGGTGCTTTGTGCAAGGGGCTGGCTGCAGAGGTGCTCAGCTCCCATCTGATCCGTTCCAGGGAGAATTTGCCGAAGCGTAAGGAGTGTAAGATTTGCTTCTTAGTCTGGACCAAATGAACTTTGACCTCCATTCATAGAATTATCAAATCACAGCATGGTTTTTGTGGGAAGGGACTTTAAAGCTCATCTTGTTCCACCCCCACAGCCCCACATTGGCAGGGATACCTTCCACTAGACCAGGTTGCTCCATACAACCTGGTCTTGGACACTTCAAGAGCTGGGGCAGCCATAGCTTCTCTGGGCAACAGAGAGGTGGATGGTTTTAGATAGGATTGAGATCAGCCATTAACACATTACCATCCTTTTGGGAATAACAATCTTACCAGCTAAGGTGTTCATTTTTGGCGAATAAATGTTTTTAGTGAGTTCCAGTAGAAGAATTTCTCCTTCACATATTAAAAGGGTGATGGGATAAACACCTGTCATGCTCTAAAGAATGTAATCATAGAATCATAGAATGGTTTGCACTGGACAGACCCTAAAGCTCATATGGTTTCTCCCCTTCATATGGCAGGGAGACCTTCTAGGCCAGGTTGCTCAAAGCCTATCATGAGTTGTTCTCATGGTGGAAGATAAGCGAATAAAATTAAGCGTATTTTAAAACACCGTATATGAAGAAAAAGGTTTTAAGAATCTGATTAAGTGCACATTCCTTGATAATAAGATTCCACTTTGGTTTTCTTTTCCTGATGTTTGGAAAGAATTACTCATACTTGATGCTATACCAAACAACTAACTGTTCCGATTGGATAATTTTTTGTTTATGAGAGCATCAAGTTAATTGTTCAGGACTACTTCTGCCACACTCTCACGTGCTTTGGGCTTTCAAATATTTTCATCATTTCTGAAGTGGGAAGTTGGGAAGATGTTCAAGATGAGGTTCAACGAGGCTTGGAGCAACGTGGGCTAGCAGAAGGTGTTCCTGTCCATGGCAGGGGAGTGAAACAAGGTGTGATGGTCCCTTCCAAGCCAAACTAGTCTGGGATCTTGAGAGACAGGCTGGTGAGTTGGTAAAGCAGCATTCTGGCACTTCCACATGGATATCAGGGACAAAAGTTTTGCTCACTGAAGGATGCTGAGCAGCGTTTTTTGGGAAAAGTACTCCATTTTGCAGTGGAGGTAGATACACCAGCTAAAGAGCCCAGACAACCCCAAAACAGGCGTCCTTCACAGTAAGAATTAAAAAATCTGTGGAAAAAAAAGAGACAGTAATTCTAAGGGTTTCGGTTAATCCCAGCAGGCAGCCAAGCCTCACAAAGGTGTCCCTCACGCTTCCCAGCAGGATGTGGTAGAGAATTGTAAAGGTGAGAACACTCCCAGGTTGTGATACAGTTTAACAGCTACAGCAAACCTGCACACACAGGCAAGGCAAAATATGGGATCTCTTCCCTGCTTCCCATCCATCAGCAGATGGGGAAAAAGAAAGCAGAGCTTGATTTGGGAAGATGAATGCCGTAACACTGAACATCTTCCTCCCTCATTTCCAGACCAGCTCCTTCTGTTCAGTCCTCCTCAAACTGTGTGGATGGAAGGGCTGTGCTACCCCAGGAGTAAAATCCTGGATTCGCCTTTTCAGAGGTTCCTGTCAGCACACCTCCCCAGCCTCTGGGGTCCCCTGACTCATGTCACCTGCCAGGTGCTGAGGGTACACACTGACTCTTGTCCAGGTCATTACTGACAGTGTCCAAGACAGGAACATCTACTTCACATAAGGGACAGGAACTTCTATTTCATCAGCTTGCACTCTGGATGACACAACTGACTGGCTTTTTAGAACAGAAATCATTTATTGCCTTGTAAAATTCTCTACAAAGATGTGATCCCAAATCAATCTGTAACTGTGAGGTTTGGGAACAATCATGTGTAACAAGTAGCTGCAGGGGAATTTTCTGCTGTTATTTTGCCCTATTTCTGCCTGAGCAGAAAATTTTGAATTTGCTTCAGGTGAGCAAATGCTTAATGAAAACAGGTACAGCTGCGTTACTTGATGATAATACTCTCCATCACTTCTGTTCTCTCTGTAGTTTCATGTGGTCCTTTGAGAAGATTCACAGGAGCATTGCACACATCTTCCAGGGCGAGCTGGTGGCCAGTTTTGATGAAGAATTCCGCATTTTGTTTGCACAGTCGGAACCTCTTGTTCCTCCAGCCAATGTCTTGGCAAAGGCAGAGAACACATTCGCCATAGCTCCCTTTGGCAATAACATGCCTTTCTTTCCCAAAAAAGGCCCCCTGATGTTCCAGAGGGATGACAGTCTCTTTCCCTCCTTCATGGACAGAGTAGATCCAGACAGGTACTTCCTCTCCAATTTTCGACGGGACGACATGCTACGGCACACTGTGGAGGGGTCAGCCATGCGGATGTATAAAAAGGTGGAAATGGAGAATTCCCAGATGGATCCGGTCAGGGGTTTCCTCCGTTCCAAGCAGCTGGAGTTGGACGCTTTTAAGAGACACAGTTTTGCTGAAGGAACCTTTGAAAATTTTGCTTCTGCCAAGCAGTACACCCGGCAGATGTTCATGAACAACATGGACGAGTTCAAAATCCAATCCAGTCATTTCCAGAAGGACCAGTTCTACCAGTACCAGTTTGAACATCCCCATCTTTCTGGAAGACCTCAGGGATTCTTTGAGAGGATTCGAGGGGGGAGGCCAGGATTCAATGAACTGGAAGACTATGGAGAGGGACCCCGATACCCTGAACTGGAACCCAGTTTCCCACAAGAGGGTTTCCCCTTACGGCTGGATTATGTACCCTCAAATTCTTCCAGGGAGGTGAGACACGGCTCTGACCAGCTGAACCCTGCGGGCAATGGCCCGATGGGAATGATGTTGCGGAGGCAGAATATAGGACAGAAATTCATTTGCCAGACTTCTCCCACGCAGAAGCAGAGCCTGGAGCAGCGCCTGTTCCTGCAGGACAAGGACGAAGACCAGGATGACGACAAGAACACGCAGGAAAACAGAACAGGGTTACGGAACTGGAGGATTTCTTCATACCTCAGTGCCTACCAGTCTGAACCAGATGAAGGGCTCCCAATGCCGATGGAGTCTGAGGCATATAACGATACTCTCGGGGATCCCCTCACAAAGCACCCCACTGACCTCGTCTCAGCCTTCAAATCCCCCACGCCTTTCAATAGCAAACCACTGGGAATTGACAGTGCCAAGGAATCTGCAGATCCCGACAGAGCAGGTGAAGAAACCTCAATAATGAAACCAGATGCCTTCAGGTCCAGGATAAATCCCTTGATCCAGAGGAGCTCCAGGCTCAGGTCCTCTCTGATTTTCAGTGCTGCCAAATTAGATCAGCCCAATACCACAATAGAAAAGGTCCAGATGATCCAAAAAGAGCAAATGTCCAATGAGTTAACAAAGGACAATGAAACCATCAAGACAGCTGCCTCCTCCAAAGTGGCTGAGCTGCTGGAGAAGTACAAAGCTGTGGGCAAGGACATGGAACGGGGCACAGTCACCCACACCAAAGCTGTTTCAGGTTACCTACAGGAGGAATCACAGAATATGGAGAAGAAATGTACTAAATCTGTGCAGTATAAGATTCTGGAGAGCAGGGTGCTGGACTCCAAAGACTCCTGCAGTACTTACAAAATGCATGGAGACTTGGACAGAGCATTTGGAATGGCCTCATCCACTCCCCAGCTTGGGGATGCACTGAGTAAAGATCCCCTGGCACATCTTGGCACTAAGGTGGACAAGCTGTCATCCCGATTTTACCCCATCGAGAACAAACCTGCTCTTCCAGAGAAGGAGAGCCTAATATTTGTAGGAGACACTCAGAAATTGGCTCTGCCAGAGAAGAAGGACAGAGTGCCCTTCAGAGAAGACACTCCAAAATTAGTCAACACAGAAATGAAGAAACCACAGGTTAGGACAAGTACCACATCCTCAGTTCTAGAAAGCCTTTCTAGAAGTCAAGGGTCTGACAGCTCTCTCAACAAATCTGAGGAAGACTGTTCAAAACAAGAACAAAATCCCATGGAGTTTTTAAGAAAAGGGTCACTACGGCTGAAGCAGCTTTTGAACCCAAAAGGTGAAAAGAAATTGGAGGAGGAACCTGCTTCTGAGAGTGGGAAATGTGACAAGCAGGCGGTGGTGCTCAAACGATCGTCCATAGGGGACTGCCAGGAAGCAATGGAGGAAGAAAAAACGCACAAATTCACAGCACCGCTCGCCCCCAAGAGCAGCCAGACAACACAAGGGAGGTTCCCTTCCTCCACAGCCAACATCCTGTACAGCAGCAACTTGCGTGATGACACCAAGGTGATCTTGGAGCAGATCTCTGCCAACAGCCAGAAGAACAGAGCCGAGCTGGCCAAGCAGCTGCCGTCTACCAGCAACCCTGACCTCTCCAGGTCAACTACAAGCTTGGAAAGAAAAGGAGAGAAAGAGAAAAGCTGCAACATCCACAGGTCTGAGAGCTTTGGGAGCCAGAAACGGAACCTCCAGCGGCAGCCGTCAGAGGATAGAGACACCCTGCTGAAAAAAATGGAGAACATGCGGAAGGAGAAGCGAGTCTACAGCAGGTTTGAGGTGTTCTGCAAGAAGGACGAACACACGAGTCCTAGTGAAGAGGAATATGACACTGATGCCAAAGATAAGAAAATGGGAAAATTCATGCCCAAAATCCTGGGGACCTTCAAGACCAAAAAATGATCCTAGAAATCCTATTTAATCCCATTTAATCACTGACTGTCACAGGGAAACGAGGAAGAAACTTGTCTATGATGGCTGCAAACCCCAATGGCAATGCTCTTCTTGGTTAGTGAGCAGAAATGTATCCAGCATGAGCCTCCCATGGCACAGTTTGCTCAATAAAGTCAGGTGGTATCAAACAACCTTATCACAGTATGTTCCAAATAAAACAATTAAAATGCCAACTTGCTTAAAACACAGAAGTCTCTTTTTTTAAAAACAAGTCTCTGTTACTGTACAAAACTCAGTGATAGTCTCTGTTAAACCCAGGGAATATTTTCAGCAGACAAAACCATTCCAATTTCAGAAGAGAATGAAAAATAAAAAATACTTGAGTTTGGGCCAGAAGCGATAAATACATACAGACACATACACAGGTGTTAACTGGAAAAAGTATTTAAAGCCCAGTGGTTTCTCAGATGAAGTTACTCTTTTTCTGTATCTCACAATGAATTAGACACAGGAGGCACCTTTTTGAAGGTTTACAGACAAAAAAAATAGTCCTAACTAAGGTTTTGGCCTAATCTGTCGTTCTGATCTCCAGCAGCACAGGTCCAGCTTTTTTATTTACCAGTTCCTGAGCCTGCAGGGTCTGGTTTGCTTGAGGTTTGTTCCTTTGTGTCAGCTTTAGGGGCTGAGCTGCAAGAAGCTGCTGACGTGCTATTGATGGAGAAGGGCTTAGTTTTAGGAAGCATTTTCAGGTGAGTCTGAGTTTAAATAAGCATCTAAAATAAAATCCTGTCTTGGCCAAATAGTGACTTCCTGGACAATGTAACTCCAGTTCATGAGGTAACAGGTCTGGAGCAGTATGAGCAGCTGAGAGAGCTGGGGGGGGAATAACAATCGTTTTTCACGGGCAGAGTAAAACTTCAGGGACAGAGACAACAGCTTCAAGTTAATGAGGAAAATGTATCTAAAATGTATCAGCATTAAAACAGGAAATAAAGTTTCCTACAGTCCCACTGGCAACATTTTCACAATGTCTCAGCAATAGTATCTCATGAAACTTTCTGTAAGCAAAAATGATAAAAACGACCAATTATTCATTGAAGAAGACAGCCCTACCAATAGGCAGTTTCCCTGTCAACACAATTGATATTGAATATTGAAATGCTGTTTGAAAGACAGAGATTTTCTGCAATGCAATATAAAGTATTTATTATTACAATATTTACAATATTACACACTAGAGAAACTCTTAAATATTGTAGAACTCACATGTATTTCAAATGCTTTTCTACTTGATTGTAACAAAACCAGACCACAATGGGTTATGTTTATCTAACCCAGAAGAGTCATAGAAATGAGTGAAGGGCTGTAGGATTATCTGTGAAGAGTTAGGTCTTCATGGTCTTCAGAGAATAGTTACCTGTTCTGCTCAAAAAAAATTCCACCATTTAGGCAGACTGCTGAAGAATCCTACAATGGGTTGGAAGGGACCTTTTCAAGGTTACCCTGCCTGCTATGGGCAGGGATATCTTCCACTAGCCCAGGTTGTTCCAAGTCCTGTCCAGCTTGGCCTGGAACACTTCCAGGGATGGGGCAGCCACAGCTTCTCTGAGCACCCTGTGCCAGGGCCTCAGCATTGGATTTCTTCCCAAATCCCATCTAACCCTGCCCTCTGTCAGTGGGAAGCCACTCCCCCTTGTCCTGTCACTCTGGGCCCATGTCCAAAGTGCCTCTCCAGCGTTCCTGGAGCTCCTTTAGGCACTAGAAGGGGGTCTAAGGTCTTCCTGGAGCCTTACCTTCAGGCTGGACACCTCCAGTTCTCCCGACGTATCTCCAGAGCAGAGGGGCTCAAGCCCTCGGATCATTTTCTTGGCCTTGCACTTGGCCCTGCTGAACTTCAGGAAGTTCCCCTAGACCCTGAATATGTCTAAAAACCACTCAAGTATCAGAATATTGCAGTTTTCTGTGATTTTTTCCAGTAATTCAAACAAGGAGTACGAACTGACAGCATTCACTGTTCTTGCAGTGTGAGAGCAAACATGTTGTGTCCTTGTCTGCTGCGACTGGAAGGCAGAGGGGTTGGATTCCCTTTCCTATTAGCTTGTTCAGAGGAAAGGAGGACATTGTCCTGTGCAGTGAATAAAGCATTTCCTCATATTTTGCTCTCCCCTGCTGCCCTTGCTTTGTCAGAGGCTGAGGGATGAGCTGTACTTCACCTGTCTGGAACATCTCCACAGTCACTGCTCAGGGGTTTTGGAGGCCTTTGCTATTGGAAGACTCTGCAGTGCAGATTTACTGATGGTTCCATAGGCCTGGGAGTAGCTGCCCATGGATGCCCTTGGATCACCCGCAGCTCCCACATTTGCAGTGATCTGGAACATCTTTTTACTGGGCTTCAGAAGGTGATGAACATCTTTGCTGTGACACTGAGAGCTTCTGGGATTCTGTGTGAGAAAGAAAAACCAAGAAAAGTTAATAACCTGGGATGAGGTTTCTGGAATGCAAATAGATTTGACTTTGGTCAGCATTATCCTCTCAGGAAACAAACACAAACTCAGGGCATGTGTAGGCTAATCTTCTTCCTCTTCTGCTCTTCCTGTCTCAGAAAGTTGATCACAGTTCCCTAAAGATTCTTCCAAATGCATTGGTCATGTGCACACCTGCATGTGCAGCAAGCTTCACAATGCCATCTTGGGGAATAAGTGGCTTCTCTCACTCTGAAAACATTTTGGAAGGGATTCCAAATCAGAAGGGCTGACGAGTGGGTTGCAAGTATGCTACTGGACATCCCTGAAAGTTTCTGACAACCTGGGCTAGTGGAAGGTGTCCCTGACCATGGCAGAGGGGTGGAGTTTTTAGGTCCTTTCCAACCCAAGCAGTCTGTGATTTTCTGATTCTATGAATCTGTGGTGCCTCCTTCCAAACTCTTCCTGTCATAATCTTCCTCCAATCACTCTTGCAGGTGCCAGCAGCCACCAGGCAGCCGACAGCCAACTCAGGAAGAAAAAAAGCAGGAGCAAGAGGTCATTAAAGAACCCAGTGAGGGGAAGGACTTTTGCAAGGAAGCACTCAAGAACAGGGAAGAGGAAGGAGTAGAGAGGACAGGACTGACATCTTCACGGCTCAGCAACAGCAATCCATTAGAACCACAGAATCATGAAATCACAAGATCATTGAGGTTGGAAAAGCCCTCTGAGCCCACTGAATGCAGCTCCTCCAGTACTGCCACAGCCACTGTGTCCATGTCCCTTAGTGCCACATCCACACGATTGTTAAATCTCCCCAGGGATGGGGACTCCACCACTGTCCTGAGGCACTCTGTGCCATGGCTGCACAGCCCTTTGCAGGTGTTTTTTTTCCAACATCTAACCTGAACCTCTCCTGGAACCACTTGAGGCCATTTCCTCTCATCCTGTCACTTGTTTCCTGAGAGCAGAGCCCGACCCCTGCCTGGCTGCACCCTCCTTGTCAGGGAGTTGCAGAGAATGAAACGGTCCTCCCTGAGCCTTCTTTTCTCCACAGCTACGGTTGTTGCTCCAGACCCTGCCCCAGCTCTGTTTCCTTCTCTAGACACACTCCAGCCCCTCAATGGGGACACTCCTTTCTTGTTGTGAGGAGCTCAAACTTGGCCCCAGAACTGGAGGTCCCACAGCAGTGTCCAGCACATGGGATAGGTACTGCCCTGTCTGGCCACATCCTGGCTGGTACAAGCCAGGTGCCATTGGCCTCTTGCCCACCTGGGTATACCTGGACTCATGTTCAGCTACTGTCAATCAGCACCAGCAGATGACCTTTTCCAGCTTTCCAGCCACTCTGCCTGGAGCACTACAGGGAGTTGCTGTGACCCAGGTTACTGCACATGAGGGTTAGAAGTTAAGCTACTCACATTGTAAAGGTTCTGCACACTCGTAGCAGAGAGATGAGTGTTTGGCCATGTGATTTGTCTCCCTAGTTTCCCATTGCTGGAGATTCTGGACTGTTGAGGTGGTGCAGAACAGTTCCTGATCCCAGCACCAGGATTTGCATTTCCTGCAGAAGGAAAAACATGAGAGAAAGTAAAAGAAAATTGGAAGAACACGGAACACATTCACTGAAGCAGGGGGCAATCCTATACTCAACACTCATACAACAGTTTTGTTCTGACATAATTTCCCTCCCACACTTTCACCCCCTCATTTTCTCACGCAAACTCCCTTAATTTCTTTTACAGCACTCATTATCTTCCCTGCAACAGTACCCCAAGGGGGGTTACACCCCGATGTAGGAGGGTGGTACCTACTCTGCACAGTGGTGTGTGTGATAGGGTTGTATATCATCACACTAATCTGTGATCTCTGACACACAGTTCTGGCCAAATCCTTTCTCTGGCTGGATCCTGTTGGCTGGACCCCAGCTGTGGCTCCAGTGTGCACATGTGAAGGGTTTAGAAGAAGGGGTGTTGGTTCTTGTTGGCCTTTTCTGGTGGCCTTTTCAGTCACTAAGCTGAAACTTGGAAGTGTGCTGGATTCAGACTGGCTCAGCTGAATGTTCTCTCTCTGCCCTTGCTCCTTTGAAAGGCTCTTTGACTTCTTCTCAAGGATGATCTGCAAAACAGAAGAGCTGGTTAGACTTAATACTGCAATACAGCATAAAAATAAAACATCAAAACAAAGAGGAATACCTATAAATATCTGCAATTTATTTTATAGGGTAACAAGTATAATTTTGGAACTAGATGATGTTTAAAGTCCATTCCAACCCAAACCATTCTGTGAGTCTTTCTCAGACATCCTGCTTCAGAAATTTTTCTTTGCCCTGTGGGAATTTAACATGTAAAGGTCTCTCAAAGATTACAACAGTATGGAACTGGCTGATCAAACATCAAGGTGTAACTGTGCCAGCAGGTACAGAAAGCCCAGGGGAACACAAAGACAAGACAATGACAGAATTCATTAAATGTGCGCAAGAACAACAGGTTACCCAGAGGATTAGGATTTGGGAAAATAAGATGAAAGTACCTCATATAATTTATTTCGATATTCTGCCACAGACAGCTGGACATCATCACCCAAAGGAAGGATCACATCAAAATCCAAAGAGGGCTCCCTGGAAGGACAGTGGTATCTGAGAAAATGAGAACACATCATGTAATTCACTGACTGGAAATAGATTATTAAAATTTAAACAGGACTGTTAAACAATCTCATGTAAATAGGGTTGGAGAAAATAAAGAATTGCCTTTGCCATTTTTCCTGTAAAGCATTTAAAGAAAATTTGTGCCAAGAGCAGGTCTGTAATGTCTCAGAAGATATCAGGGTAAGCTGCATACTGATGCCACTCTCACCTGTTCATGTAAGGATGCTGCAGAGCCTCCTCTGCTGTGAGCCGTTTGTCAGGGTTAAATACCAGAAGTTTCTTCAGCAGATCCAAGGCAAGCAGTGGAGTAGAGGATGGGAAAATCTCCTCAAATGCTATTCGCTGCCTAGAAGTCAGAAAATAATGATACGAGCTCTCAGCATCTAATTCACAGTGAAGGCAGGAATGACAGTTCTGGGATCATGTCAAGGTGACACGAGACACGAGTTCACTTCACAAAGCGTGTGTCAATCACTGAATCCTAGAATGGTTTGGCTGGAAAAGGACCTTAAAGCTCATCACTTTCCAGCCCCATATCCCACAAATCTAAACCTGAGATCATAGAAACATACTTCTCTGTAATTTACAGGGAAGATGAAGTTTAAAAATCTGGTTTTGCATTTTGAAATCCTAAATATAATTGTGAATATAATCAAGAAGAAAGTATCTTGAAAAAATCAGTTTTAAGCACCAAATCTTACTCATATTTTAAATAATTTCTATTTAAGGAGACAACTTAGAGCCCCTTCCAGAGCCTTAAGGGTCTCCAAGACAGCTGGAGAGGGACTCTGGACAAGGGCCTGGAGTGACAGCACAACTGGGAATGGCTTCTCACTGCCAGAGGGCAAGGTTAGATGGGGTATTGGGAAGAAATCCTTGCTTGTGAGGGTAGTGAGGGACTAGAATGATTTCTGGACAAGCTGTGGCTGCCTCATCCCTGGAAGGCCAGGTTGGATGGGGCTTGGAACAACGTTGTCTAGTGAAAGGTGTCCCTGTCCATGTCAAGGGGGTGGAATGAGATGACCTTAAAGGTCCCTTCCCACCCAAACTATTCTGTGGTTCCATGATTCAAAAGTCCTACATTAGATGATCTGAGATACAGAAACACCTCAAGCTTACCGGGAACTCATGTGGTTAATAACTGAGGCCTTGTACTCTGACTGCAGAGCCAAAATATCTGCAATAATAAAAAGATACTGTTACTGCCAAGATGAGGATTAGCAGAACTATACAGTTTATGAAGGAAAGCAAATATTTGATATTAACATAGGAAATTATCCTCTTAAAACTCAGCTGGAGATCTATGGAAGGGGGATGAAATATTGACTTACAAATTTTCTAAGCTGATTTTTGAATTCCTATTTATTAATCATACACTTCACAGAGATACCTTCTTCTCTGACCCAGTCAGGCTGCTTTCTTCCAGTCTTAACCTCTTCTCTAGACACCTTTCCTTGCAGCAGAGTCCTACCTTCTGGGGACGGAGCAGGGATGACCCTCAGGATCTGCTCTATTTGATTCATTGTTGATGTTCCAGGAAAAAGAGGCTTTCCAAGCAGCATCTCTCCGAGAATACAGCCGATGCTCCACATGTCTACACCCTTAGTGTAACTACAAACAGGAACAGAACAGAGGTAGGATTAAATCAAACAAATACTTTCCTGCACCTGGTATTCACATCACCTACATTGATTTAGTTTGCTAGAAAGTATGCTGGTGACTTCTCAGATATAAATGCTCACAGGTTTGAACTATAAATTGAATAACATTTAGGAATCATGAGACTGGCAAGCAAGAAACAGAAAGGCGATTTATCCTACTCGAAGTCTAGTCTAAGAAACCATAAAAGGAAATATATTACAGGGGAATGCCAGAACAAGGTATTATATCCTTTTCATATGACCAAGAATGAAGATATGCGTTGTTTTTTGGAAACAATTGACTTTGGTCATAATGTACATACAAAGTAGTCACAATTACTTAAGAATTACATTTTCAAGCAAAGTAAATGCCAAACAGTGGGTATAGGACAGTTTACAAAACATCCACATTTAAAATTTGGGATACTTACCTCAGCATCTATTTATTTACTTTTCTGGTTTTCATATTTAATTAAAAAAAAAAAGGACTAAGCCTGACTAAACCAGGCAGCTGGTTTAACATTTGATTAGGGAATATTTCGTGAAGGTCTATCAAAAAACACTGCTTCAGTTTGAGAAAGGGGATTTACATTCTCAAGCAATTTTTGTAAAATTCTGGGTTTAAGAGAGAGGAAATAAGTCTGGTGAGAGAAAGGGTGACAAATAGATCAGCTGGTCACGTATATACACTGACACTCTAAGAACACAGGGAGGACATGTACATGTTCATGAGAGGTTTTTATATCGCAGAAGTTTAACTGCATATTGAGAAAACAGACTCCTGACATGACACTGCATCTGGTGACACTGAAAATTAAAAGACTGAAGACTTTTAGACAAAAAAAATTTGCAAGTGATGGAGAAGTCCCAGGCTTCCATCCCTTCACTCACTTGCGAGAGGCCAGTAGAATCTCGGGGGCTCGGTACCAGCGCGTGGCCACGTACTCGGTGAGCTCAGGGCTGGGCTGGTCCTCACTCAGCTGGCTCAGGGAACGGGCCAGGCCGAAGTCACACAGCTTCACACAGCACTGTGCATCCAGCAGGACATTGGAAGGCTGAATTGAACACAGGAGAATTAATTAGACTTTTATTCTCTGAATAGCAGAAGATTATTATCAAGGTTCTTCCACTAGTCTCATACTTGCATATTTCTTCATACTTTTCCTATGGAGACAGGCAGGGACAGCTGGGGGTATTCACCCTGGAGAAAAGGCTCCAGGGAGATCCTAGAGCCCCTTCCAGTGCCTAAAGGTGCCAAGAGAGCTTGACAGGGACTTTGAACACGGCCCTGGACAGTACAAGGGAGAATGGCTTCCCACTGCCAGAGGACAGGGTTATATGGAATATTGGGAAGGAATTATTCCCTGTAAGGATGGGGAGGCACTGGCACAGGTTGCCCAGAGAAGCTGTGGCTGCCTCATCCCTGGAAATTTTCCAGGCCAGGTTGGATGGGGCTTGGAGCAACCTGGGCTAGTAGAAGGTGTCCCTGTCCATGGCAGGGGGTGGGAATGGATGGGCTTTGAAGGTCCCTTCCATCCCAAATCAATCTGTGAGTTTATTTTGTGTTCAACAGAAAACTGGAGTGAAGGATACAGACCATGACCAAAATGTACCTTCTGATCCCTGTGAATAACATTCCCTGAGNCGTATATACACTGACACTCTAAGAACACAGGGAGGACATGTACATGTTCATGAGAGGTTTTTATATCGCAGAAGTTTAACTGCATATTGAGAAAACAGACTCCTGACATGACACTGCATCTGGTGACACTGAAAATTAAAAGACTGAAGACTTTTAGACAAAAAAAATTTGCAAGTGATGGAGAAGTCCCAGGCTTCCATCCCTTCACTCACTTGCGAGAGGCCAGTAGAATCTCGGGGGCTCGGTACCAGCGCGTGGCCACGTACTCGGTGAGCTCAGGGCTGGGCTGGTCCTCACTCAGCTGGCTCAGGGAACGGGCCAGGCCGAAGTCACACAGCTTCACACAGCACTGTGCATCCAGCAGGACATTGGAAGGCTGAATTGAACACAGGAGAATTAATTAGACTTTTATTCTCTGAATAGCAGAAGATTATTATCAAGGTTCTTCCACTAGTCTCATACTTGCATATTTCTTCATACTTTTCCTATGGAGACAGGCAGGGACAGCTGGGGGTATTCACCCTGGAGAAAAGGCTCCAGGGAGATCCTAGAGCCCCTTCCAGTGCCTAAAGTGCCAAGAGAGCTTGACAGGGACTTTGAACACGGCCCTGGACAGTACAAGGGAGAATGGCTTCCCACTGCCAGAGGACAGGGTTATATGGAATATTGGGAAGGAATTATTCCCTGTAAGGATGGGGAGGCACTGGCACAGGTTGCCCAGAGAAGCTGTGGCTGCCTCATCCCTGGAAATTTTCCAGGCCAGGTTGGATGGGGCTTGGAGCAACCTGGGCTAGTAGAAGGTGTCCCTGTCCATGGCAGGGGGTGGGAATGGATGGGCTTTGAAGGTCCCTTCCATCCCAAATCAATCTGTGAGTTTATTTAGTGTTCAACAGAAAACTGGAGTGAAGGATACAGACCATGACCAAAATGTACCTTCTGATCCCTGTGAATAACATTCCCTGAGTGGATGAATTTAGTTGCCTTCAGGAGTTGGTAGAGAATGTAACACTTGTGGGTGTCTTTCAGCAAATTCCCCTTCTTAATCACAGCATGTAAATCTGTCTCTGTAATATACAAGTAATATATTTACATCAGTAAATATCAGTCGTATCATGAGCATCCATGTATATCACCACCACACCACTATCAAAGCGATAACAAGGATAACTCCTAAGAATGGCTGCTGTAATGCTGAGTCTCACCCATGGACTCAAAGATGAGGTAGATGTCCTTGTCATTCTCTGCTTGGATAACATCGAGCAGCTTGATGATATTTGGATGTTCTCCAAATTCCTGCACAGGGAAGAGACCCAGCTGTCAAAATCATGTGTTTTGCTTGTGAATCATAAAATGGGACAATAACCTATTTAAGTTTGTATTACTGTCTAGAACAAACATTAATATGCTGTTTCCTCCATTAGGCTTCTTATGAAATAAACTTAAAAAAAAGGATTTAAGTTTGATCCATAGCAGGAAACCAGTCAGGTAATCAAAAAACTAATCTCTCCTGAATGAGACATCAGTTCTAAAACTCCCTCTATATAATAAAATCCTGTCCCCTTTATATACCTCACATTTCCTACTGAACCAAAGAATTATTGTAGCATGAAAATAGATCATACCTGCCATCAACATTCATAGTTAAAAACCCAAACAACCAGAACATGTCGATCTGAGGGCTGGCTCAGACATTCACAGGCTGCATTGAGGAACTGACTGTGTGGAGATCAGACAGCACACAGAGATATCTGAACACAGGTATCACACTGTAGGTGGAGTCTATCCTCATGTTTTTGCAGACTGGCAATCCTGATGGGATGATTACGTTCATCCCCAGTTTAAACAGCTTTTATTTCCCTCTTCTGTGCAGCTAGGGACACCATAAACACTTCACAATACACCAGCATTTTATAATGCATAACATCTAGGAAAGTTCACAAAACAACACATTCACCTGCAGCAATCTGTGAAAACACACCCACAAAGAAGTGATACACAGCCAGGTCATCACACACTTTGTTTTCATTCTGAGGAGAAAAGTCACCATCCAAATGATCTAAAGAAGGTTTTTACCCAAAACGGGATATTCTAGAGATGCAGCTAAATCCTGACAGTGTTACTTGAGTACTATTTAAGAAGGAAAATCCCACTGTCTCACACTGCCTTGCCCTGGAACTAGTAACAGAAAGTCACAAAAAAATTCCAATCTCTACGAAAAAAAAACATGTTACCTTGAAAAATACCTTGTCAGGGCCAGTTCTATTAATCTTTGCTTAAAGAATAATAATGCTACTAACATTCTTACCCAAAATGACATTCTAAAATTGGCCTAAAATGCACCCATAGATCTGCAACTACACTGAACAGCAAACACAAAACCTGCAAGCAATGACCAGAGCACCAGAAAATCATTCACACCCTAGATTCTACAGCAACTTCTCAATTAGAATAAATGAGATACATCAAACATCCAGTTATGAATAACGGAGTATTTTTCGCATCTTTTCCTTTCTGAGCCCTCAGTCTTGAACCTCAAGAAAGAGGTTTAAAACAGGAGAGGGAACTAAAAAAGTCTATTGAGCACCAAAAGTCATGGAAGTACGGGCTGAATGACACATTAACTTCTCTCTCCTGCCCTCTGCTGCCAAGTGATTCCTTTCCTTCAGAAGAAATATCCTTTTTTCCCCTGTTCCTCCTCCATCCATCCATGCCAGGAGTGCTGCACTTTCAGATACAATCTAACTTACAGGCAATTCACTTCTAAGGAATTGTTTATATTTTTAGCTTTAGAGTTTGCAGCTTCTATTTCAGGCTTCAAGAATAACTAAAAAGTAAAAAAAAAAAAAAATCTCTTTCCTACTTAAACTTGGCAGTCTTAGGAAATACCTCTTCTATGAGACCTGCCTCACTTGTGTCCTCAGAAAATCACGAGCTGTAAAAATGTTATTCCAAAATATTGATGTTTCTACATGGTAAGTCTGAGGAGGAGTGGACAGATAATTGGAATGCCACTGATAAAGTCAATTATATCAAAACAAGAGTAATCTTATGTTATTCCTTGCAGAACTTCCCTTTTTCTTTTGGTTCGATTATTTTAAGTGATTAAATTGCTTACTGCATGATGAAGGAAAACAATTTTGGCATGTGAATCCCTCTCCCACCCCAGCCCCTCCTCCAACCACGGCAGTTAAAATGTAAGAGAAACAGTTTCTATCCACAAAGAAGCAAAAAGTGACAGAAGGTGCAAGTCAATATGTTGAGCCTGGAGCAGACATATTGCTAAAAATGGGAAAAGAGGGGGAAAGAGCAAAAACAAGCCCAAATGGAGAGTGTTTCATTCAGGTGGGTTCATCCTGAAAGGCTCTCTGCCAAGATGGTGCAGAAAAGAAATTAAGGAGTTATCAACACGGCATTTTGGAAAACAATGGGAAGAAAATACTTAGACATCAGAAATAATAAAAAATCAGAGAAGAGAGGGAACATGGACATTACCTGCAGGAACATAATCTCTCGAAATGTTCTCTAGAAATAAAGAATAAACAGTTTATTATCACCTCAAGAGAATGGCAGAACAGAGATGCACTCCAATGATAGGGTTAAATTCACTCCTCTTTTGTATATGCCATGATACACAAAGCTTGATATTTATTGCTTGGTTTTATCCCAATATAGCTGCAGACTGTATTGTTACATGCATAATTATCATCTTTCAGAGACAAAAATCCTGAAAATACCTATGGAATCCCACCACATCTGAGAACACATCAGGACAATAATTTCTCACCTGAGCATCTGTTCTGTTCCTGAAAGCATCAAAAATCTTTTTAACAGCAACTGTTTCTCCTGTCTTGCGGTCAATTGCTTTCCAGACGATGCCATAGGCCTAGGGAGAAACACGGACAGGTGAGCAGTGTGCTGACACCTGCATGCAGCTCAGGCCTGCAGTGGAACCAGAATGTGCTCAAATGAGGGACTGGAAGCAGAGGTGATGGAAACTACATGGAAGAGAGAAAGATCAGACCAAGGAGCCTACTCAGGAGACAGACTGAGAGAGTTGGGGTTGTTCAGCCTGGAGTAGGGAAGGCTGCAGAGAGACTTTAGAGCTCCTTCTAGTGCCTGAAGGGGCTCTAAGAGACCTCGAGAAGGACTTTGGACAAGGGCCTGGAGTGACAACACAATTTGGAAGGGCTTCCCGTTCCCAGAGGGCAGGGTTAGATGGGATCTTGGGAAGAAATCCTTTCCTGTGAGGATGGGGAGGAACTGGCACAGGTTGCCCCAAGAAGCTGTGGCTGCCCCATCCCTGGAAGTGTTCAAGGCCAGGTTGGATGGGGCTTGGAGCCACCAGGGCTAGTGTAAGGTGTCCCTGCCCATGGCAGGGAGTGGGACTGAGCAGGCTTTAAGGTCTCTTTCAACCCAAACTATTCCATGGTTCCATGACTCTGTATGGAGAGCAGCCCTGAGAAGGACTTGGGGCTGCTGGTTGCTGCTGGACAAAAAACTGGAAATGAGCTGACAACATGCACCAGCAACCCAGACAGCCAATCATGTCCTGGGATGCATCAAAAGAAGGACAACCAGGGAATCAGGCTGAGCCAGTTTGGGGTTGTGACAC
>VZRX01016546.1:0-28604 GCA_013398075.1 Notiomystis cincta
TTAGGTTGGAAAAGATCTTCAAGATCCCGAAGTCAAACTTCTGACTTCTATTTATATATATTAATAGATCCTGTAACCTATAAATATATAAAATATATAATACATAAATAGATATTATTGTATATAGATATGTCGGTATTTATATATTAAACCAGAGGGAACAACTTTAAATCATTTTAGTTGTATTTTAGGAGAGTAATAGTTATTTCATAGACTCATGGAATGGTTTGGGTTGGAAGGGATGTTGAAGATCACCTTGTGCCACCTCTCTGCCATGGGCAGGGATATCTTCCACTCTATTTTAAGGCTGTTCTGTTCTCTCCTTCTCTTTATTTTTTTTTCCTCCCTTAAATTACAGACCCATTGTTAAACCATTTCACTTATCACCTGTAAGTTGGGAAGATGAGCTCACTCAGCATCAGACCAGAGAGTTTCTGGGTGGAGGCCTGAGCTGGTGTTTATCAACAACCCCTAAATGTGAACCCTACCCTGGCTGTGCTTACTGACACCTGGCAGGAGGCTTGAAGCAGGAATCAGTGCATTTCTCACATGAACACACTGGTCAAGTCAATCCCAACTGGCCAGGAAAGGGAAGGGACTGCGAGGTGACAAAGCTGCTGGTGACAGAGAATGATCCAGAGAGTGTGACATTTAGTATTAATAAGTGAAGAATATTTCCAGATGATCCAAAGCATAACCTCAGCTGTGATATGGAGCAGTTTGGTGCAGATCAGCAGCCAAATCCCAATGGCTTTTGAAGTCATTGGGGAGCTCTCAAAAGCCTCAGCTCAGTGCTCAATGGAAGCACAAAGGTTAAGGATGTGCTAACAGTTATTGAGAAAGGAGTAAGACAGAAAGTATTATGGCTTCACATCTTAACCATCCTAAAATGACACAAACTCTTCAATACTCCATCTCAAAAAGGATTATGTTGTAGTCAAACCAAGCTCGGTTTGGCCAACCAAGATGGATGGCACAGACACCAGCAAGCACTGGAATGGTCACGCCATGTTTCAGAAACACAAGTATTGGACAACAAACAAAACCAAGGGTGGACTCACTGACAGTGCAATGTGGAACTACCAACTGATTCCAACACTTGGTGTCAGGTTCACCAAGTGACCATGAGACATAGTCACCCATTCTCCCAAATGTGTGTAGGAAATCTAAGATAGCAGATGCTCCAAAGATGCACCAGGAAAGAGCACCTGCATCCCTATCCCATTTGTTACATTTCCCTGAGGTGCTGCTCCTGCTGCCTGGTCCTTCTTGGAGATGGGAAAATTAATTGGACAGCCCTGAACCAGACCTACACACCAATCATGCTCAACCATCCCACCACCCCTCCGGCAGCACTTATCTAGAGATCACAGAATCAAAGAATGGTTTGAGTTGGAAAGGATCTTAAAGCCCATCGCATCCCACCCCTGCAATGGACACCTTCCACTATCCCAGGCTGATCCAAGCCCCATCCAACCTGGCCTTAGACACTGCCAGAGATCCAGGGGCAGCCACAGCTTCTCTGGGCACCCTGTGCCAGGGTGTCACCACCCTCACAGAGAACAATTCCTTCCCACTATCCCTACCCTCTGTCAGTTTATGTAGCTTCCTTAATGACATCTCACAGATAATAACAATGAAGACTTTAAACTGAAGCCTTCCAAAGAAATAATGTTCATGTCTGGCCAAGTCAAAACACCACGGGGACCCTTTACTTTCAGTGCTGCTCTGTTTCGTAAGGTGACATGGTAGAACAGTCACTCCCAGGAGATCTATTCCTGCCTTCAAGATCACTCAAGCATGGATAACACAGAGAGCAGCAAAGGCTTTGTTTATAGTAGTAAATGAAACAGAGCCAAGGTGTGGACTTAAGCACCAGCCTGTGATCATCCAAGCCTGTTTGTGAGCCACCCACAGCTCCTGGCCTGTGCCAAGCAGCACTTTCCCAGACAGCGCCTGAGCACGTTTTGGGAAAGGCAGGTGCTGTGCCAGGGACTGCTCCCAACAGGCAGTCTGGGGGGCAGGACAGGGTGCAGGGCACGGCAGCTGCTCCATGCAAAGCTGCTGATGTCGCCAGGGTCACATTGAACTCACAAAACTCTTAGTAACACAAACCTCAGAGCACTGAACAACTGCTGGGGGGTCCTTCAAGGGACAAGGTGACTTGCCAGTGAACAAGGAAATGTGGCAGCACCAATGAGTGTGAAGCCACCAGTAAGCAGAAAATAGAGCAGGTGCCAGCAGAGGAACCCAAACCACAGATGAGCTTGCCAGCAGCTTCCCAGGGCAGGGGCACATCAGATCCTGACTCTGCCTTCTCGGCATGTCTCCCCAGCATGAGCACAGGAACCATTTAAGGCCTTTTCTTACCTGGGAGCTTTGGGGAAGTTTTCCTCAAAGGAAAAATTCCTTTCTTGAAACTGAAATGGCAGAAAGTGCCAGAGTGTTTTAACTTACGTGGAGCAAATTATTCTTTGGGGACCCTCAGTTTAGTTTTAATGTCTCAAGACCCTTTCATGATCCAAAGCTGCAATATGAGGTGCCTCTGTAGTTTATCAGTTGAGTTTTTCCTCACAGATTCATTCTGAGCACAAGGCTGAAGCACATCTGATACTGTCAGCACATGCCATTTAACCCCCAACAATTCTCCACAATGGATTAATTAATACCTGGTTTAGTGGAAGGTAGTGGAGGAGTTGCAAGTAGACGATTCTCAAGGTCCCTTCCAACCCAAACCATTCCCATGATTCTGTGATCTCCCCAGTCTCCTCTCTCTTATTTCCTGGACATGAGTGAGCACTCATAAGTCAAGGAGCTTGGCTTAAAGCACAAGAAAGAGCTTGGAGACGGTTTACTGAGCCGAGCCTAAAGGTTCCCAACTGAGATGTGTGTGTCTGTAAGTGCTTCCATTTCGCAAGTATTCGGGATAAACTCCGTTGTCACTGTAGCATGATGTGAGAGCCCAAGAGTGAGTGCTCAGCCGTGAGGCTGCAGCAGTGTCTGCTGTCCCCCCACTGCTCCTTGGCAGGGGATGCAGAGAGTTGGGAGGAGCATTCTCACTGCCACAGGCCCAAGGTCTCCTCAAGGTGGCTGAGCAGACAGAGCCAGAACTGCCATGCCGTGCATGTCTGCCTCAGCTAAATAATTGATTGCATCCTTTGCCCTGTTTTAGAAGTGGATTGTGCCTGGAGGCTCCTGCATCTCTCCTGTGCATCTCTGCCAAGGACTGAGATAGAGACCTGAATTTCTGCTTTCCTTAATAGCTAAATTATACTTTTTTAAAGAAATCTGATAATGTAGTACCTTTGGTGTCATGTTTTACAGCTCTGACTGTGACCCAGTGAGATCAGCCTTATCCAAAAACTCTGAGGTCTGTCAGAATCCCTTGGGATGCAAGCACCCATCCATTCTCTCCTGAACTCCGAGTGAGAAGGAGGAGCTGAGTGTCAGGCTTTTCATTTCCACACAGCACAAAGCACTGCAGAAGCAGCCACGACCCTCAAGGACCCTCCTACTCCAAAGACTTCAGTCTTGATGGCAAAGACTACAAAAAGTGCATGAAAATCAGAGACACAAGGGCAAGCATTTGCCCCATCTTGTAACATCACTTGTCAGCGTCTTCTAATCTGATCCCAGGCTGCAAAGGGTTGCACTCAGCTCGTAAATTACTGGGTACCATTACAGAGATATAAAGCAAGGAACAAAATAATTGCTGGAGTAGGAAAAAGACATGACTTTGCCCTCAGGTGGGGAGGCACAGTGGGACAGGCTCCAGCACCAGGCCATTTTTAGCAAAAGGAATCACAAATACAATTAACTTCTTAGCTGAGTTGGCTACAAGGAGGGAAAGGCTCTAACCAATAAGCTGTGCTCATTCCCACTTTGCTGCAGAACTGTGTTCTAGAAGGAACACACAGTGTTTTACCATGTGCAACAGCAAGCCATGAAGTGTGAAGATGCAGAGTTAAGGTACCTGTAAATTCACAGGCTTTGCTTCCTGACTTTTGTATTTTTCAATACAGCTCTGATACTATAAGGGTTTTTATGTTTGGATTTAGTAACTGCTAACACTAGGCTTCAAACCATAATGTACATTTGCCAACAGCACAAGTGCCTGGGTGCTCCTTTCCCTCAGCCTCCTATTGGTTTCAAACAGATCAGTCTCCCAGGAGACACATGTAATGAGGAACCAGCCCCTTCCCTGCAGAGCCCTGCTCCATTGGCTGCCTAGTCTCCTGCATCCCCCTCTAGATTATTTCTGGAAGGCTGGTCAGGTAATATTTCATTGAATTATAGATTATCCTAAATTGGAAGGGACCCACAAGGACCATCAGTCCAGCCCCCTGGCCCTGCTCAGACACCCCAACAATCCCACCCTGTCCATCCCTGGCAGCGCTGTCCAAATGCTCCTGGAGCTCTGACAGCCTCAGGGCTGGGACCATTCCCTGGGCAGCCTGGGCTTCCCTCTGGGGGAAGAACCTTTTCCTAAAATCCAACCTAAATCTCCCTTCTCACAGCTCCAGCCTTTCCCTTGGGTCCTGTCCCTAGTTATCAAAAAGCAGAGATCAGAGGTGCCCCTGCACTGCCTCTCATGAGAAGCTGCAGATTTGGGCACTCCCAGGTCTGTCCAGGCCTTCACACCCTGCTGAGCACAGGGCACCCAGCAGGCTCCTTTTGGCTCAGACTTCTTTTTAAAGTAGCAGTCGGACAAGGACCAATGTGTGGCAAGATTTTGAAACTCTGAGAGAACTTTAATTTGACCTCAGCTTGCAACATCTCCCGTAGGAGGGAAGTCACCCACACCTTCAAATCCAACTGAAAGCAGGAAAGAACAGTTCTGGAATACTGCTTCTCTCTTCTGGAAAACACCTTGCTGCAGACGGTGCTGGGAGAATGAGCCCTGGAAGCACCACATTTGCAGGCAGGAGGCAAAAGAAAAGCTCTCCTGCCATCCCTGCCCCACAGCCCCTGCAGGACTATGAGGACATGGCAGCTGTCATGGGTTTGAGGGAAGGAAGTTGAGTTTGCATTTACCTGTACACCACCACAGGGATCCTCTTCCATGACCTGAACGAAGCAACATTCTCCAGTTCCTTGTCAGTGATCCAGACAGGGACCAGCAGCTTCTGGGGATAACTGGAACAAAGCCTGGAGAAGAGAAAGCATGAAAGATGAGGACTGAGCAACCAAAAATCTGCCCAAAAGCAGCTCACATTTCCTCAAACTCAACATGCAGGACTTTGGCTCTTCCTCCTCAACAAGTGACCCAAAACATGCTGTCAGAAATGAGCTGAGAGAAGACAACTTCCTCTCACCTCAGGCCTCACCTCTGGGCTCATACTAAGTATCCTAGTACTTCCCAGGACGCCTTTGAAATAACCTCTGGATTTAAGAATTCATGAGGGTTTAGGGGAACAGTCAATAATTCACATGGAGTTTTTGTTGTCTTGTAGCAGGTACACACAGAGCTTCTCATAAAGAAAGGCCTGCCACTTTCTGCCCAGCAGAACACAGTACCACTGCTCAACTCGACACATTTCCAGTGAGGAATCTGTCCAGAAATTTAGTACTGGGGACTGGGGGTATGCAAATAAAGTGAAAGGAGTGAAGAAACATATCTTGTTTGGTGGGGTGCCAGAAATCCTATTCTTACAGATACCTGAATATGTACCAGCAGTGAGAGGGGAACACTGAGAGCAGAGAGCACTGCCAGAGGGTAGGGTTAGATGGGATATTGGGAAGGAATTGTTCCCTGGGAGGGTGGGCAGGCCCTGGCACAGGGTGCCCAGAGCAGCTGTGGCTGCCCCTGGATCCCTGGAGATGCCCAGGGCCAGGCTGGACAGGGCTTGGATCAGCCTGGGACAGTGGAAGGTGTCCCTGCCCGTGGAGGGAGTGGAATAGGATGGGCTTTAGGGTCCCTTTTCAACCCAAACCCTTTCGGGATTGTATGAAGCCCACACAAAATTCCAGGATTGCAGGGGGGGCCTTTCTGGCTCCTGAAGCTCCTCCTCTGCCTCTGCTGCTCCCAGCACAGACTGATGGCAGGCTCAGACACAGCAGTGCCCGGGAGCTGGACCAGCTGAGCCCCTGCAGCCCAGGCAGGCACAGGTGGGTATGTGATAGGGAACATCAAAGAGCAGCTCTGGCTCAAGGCTATCCCACATCATTTAATAGGAATGTTTCAGGGCAGATGGGGAGCAAAGTGAGGGGGGTGAAAGCATCCAGTCAGTAAGCTCCAAAGGGTGGTCCGGTATTGCTGAGCCCAAGCTCTTCCAGCTGATGGCAACAGGCACAATCCAGTATTAGTTTATGGTGCTAGTGAAGAACTGCTTGCCACATTGGAAAATGGCACTTCAGTGTCTAGACAGCTCCTCTGAGAGCCTCAGGCAGAAAGCAAGGGTGGCTAAGGGATAGAAACAACTGGATGAGGATGAGGAATTCAGGAAGCAAAATTAAAGCTGTCAGTTAAGAAGGTGAAGACCAGGTTGTTGTGGTAGGATGTCTGGGCTTGGACATCTCTGAAATGCCTCACATTCCATAAATAAAGGTGGTCAGGAAATTAGAGTACCAGTGAAGTGTGACAGAGGATGCAGGAATGTGGGAGAAGGTTAGCACCTGTTCAGGTCTGGAAGAACTTCTGGAATAGCTGAGTCTATACATGAACAGGCTTCGCTGAAGTGCAAACAGTTCCCTGGCACCTCAGATGAAACTTGGGTGATGTCTTAAATTACAAACTGGGGAGAGAGAGAGCAGCAGAGGCTCAGGAGTGTATCTTCCAAGAGTTAAATCACTAAAACTCTGCAGCCTTAGAAAACAGTAAGATAGAAATCAATAAAATTCAGGTAGGAAACAGGACATCTTTAAGAAGTTAAGCCAAATTCAAGCAGGGTGCATAGAAACAGGCAATGAGAGACATGTCCTTCTAGGCTAGAATTCCAGAGGAATACAGTAGAGGAGACAAAAATCCAGGATAAGTAACTCTGTTGGCTTAACAGTATCTTATAAATTGATTCTTATAAACTAAAGAATATCTGTGGTACCCTAAATTTCAGAGTACAAGCTTTGTAGGAAGGCCAAAATAGGCTGAGCTTGTGAACAAAGTGTGGGCAACTTCCAGGGGAAGGTGGAGGTAGAAGTGTGATGCTCAGAGGGACCAGCATCCACCAGAATGTGCATGGATCAAATCCCAAGCCTGAAGTGAAACAGGACAGCATTGAGGCAACACTACCAACCCCTGGAGTGATGGGAATGACATCCACAGAGACTGGAAGAGAAGCAGAAAGGCTGCGAGGGCAGAAATTCCCATGGGAGACTTGTGTTGCTTCCACACAGAACACACAAGTGTCCGAACCAAAGGTGACATTTTCAGACACATCCAAGTGTCTCCTGGTGCTACCAGCAAAATTATACAGAAGTCCCTGACTCTTCCTTTGGACCTAAGCTGCTCCAAAGTAGAATAACTGAAAAATCCCTTTGTTACAGCATTCAGTAGATTCAATAATGTTTTTAGAGGGGATAAGGCTCCCACAACAGCAGCAACAACAAAAAGGGTAAGTTCAGTGCACTTAGGTTTTGAGTCAACATGGCTTTTGGGAGGGAGGTCACCCCTCCTGTGTGAGAGCTACCTGAAACATCAGTGAATGAGCAGATAGGGCAGATCTGGATTTTCAGAAGGGGTGGAGATTTTTTGTGTGCCTGCATTTTTAACAGGTGTCTCCCCACAGAGTTGAAAGATGCTCCTCTTAGAAAACAGCTGCTCTTGAGAAGATAGGAAATAGTTTCAGAACCTAAACGATCATTTTTCACCACAACAGGAGTCCTAAAGGGAACCACTTGTAGTGGGGTGGCTTGGAAAGCCCTGGGGCCAGGCTGAGCCAGACCACCAAGGCAAACAGCCTTGAACTGAGAGGTTTGATGCCAGAAAAGGCTGGCTGGAACAACACAGACATAGGAATCAGCACCTGTGAACAAGGGTCTATGGAGAACCTTCTTACCACAAAAGTAACAATGAGGGAGATCATGGAATCATGGAATATCCTGATTTGGAAGGAACCCATGAGGATCAGGTCCAACTCCTGGCCCCACACAGGACACTCCAACAATCCTATCCTGTCCCTGAGAGCCTTGTCCAAGCTCTTTCTTCACAGAAGGCAAACACGTGTGCTGCTAGGAGTCCTCACAGACTTATTGTCCACATGTCCCTGTGGCAAATCCAAGCAGGGACAGTAGTTATCACTTTCCAATGGTATGGATCGTTTATAAAGAAGTGCAAAAAAGACAAAATTTGAATTAAGAGCAGTCCCAGAAACCAGCAGGAAAACACCATCTGGCTAAAGAAGTAACAGAACTCCAGGCAACTTTTTCTCGTAAACTCAAAGTTAAATAAAACCACAACCGTAAAAAAGATGAAACCTGAAAATGAGCATCAACATTGGAGGAAAAGCGTTTTGGAGGTTTTTTCCTTTTTTTTTCAGAAGGAACTACATGTGTACCAACCCACCAGTACTAAGGCTGATGTGAAATAACTCCTACCTAGGAGAGCCTGTGTGGACAATGCGGGAGTGATCCCATCTCCCTGGGTTTAAGATCCCTGAAGATGTGAGAGCCAGGGAGAGACCGTGTAATAATTTTATTATCACTGTATACTTTTATCAAGACTGAAGGAGTGGTTATTATAAGCTTGTATTGCTCTCATTTTATGATGGCTGTCGCCAGGAAGGAGATAATAGTTCCCAGATAAGGACATCTTCGAACAGACTTGAAAGACAAGGAACAAAGCTATTACCTTGGAGTATCCTGTCTTTAACAACACTGTTTTGCCAGTGCAGGGAAATAAAAGATAAAAGGACTATAAACAGTTAAAAAGTAACCTGATCCCTGTGAATAGAGGCAGGTGGTTATGATTAAAAGCCAAAGCAGGATTTAAAGCCACGCTCCCCCAGCAGCAAGAGAGAACTGGTTTGAGTTGCACAAGGCAATTACACCACCCCTGAGATCCTGGGATGTCTGCAGGAAGCTGGGACCTGTGAGGACCTCCAGGGAGGAACTTGGCAGGTGGAGGGAAGCAAAGCCAGACCCACACCCAGCTCGCTGAGGTTTGTTTCAAGTCCTTTTTTCCCTAGTTTGGTTGGAAATCAAACACCTGTCTTCAGAGAAGGTGGCTAATGGCTGTGGATTACTGGCCAGGAAGCAAAGCACAGATGGTCAATGGAAGCTGAACTTCCTGAAATAGTCAGAGGGAACCACACCCCAAGATCCAGCAGGGAAGAAAGCTCAACATGCAGAGGCTCTACCTAGGGCAGAGACCCCCAGGGTGTGCACTCCAAAACTGAGTAATTTAGGACAACAAATTTTAATTGGCATTCTTGGAGAAACTCTAAATGCTAGCAGTCATGTGAGCAATCCCAAAGCAACAATGTGGTCAGCAGGGCAGAGAGAAAATGGAAATCACCCTCCAAATTTAGTGCTTGTGGCCTGTATTATTCAGGAAGAGAGAACAGGCAGCAAGCTCCACAACTGGGATTTCCCCAGTCCAGTGTGCCTGAGTTTTGTCATGGTCTCCATGGGACACCAGTGACCTGGAACTGTCCAATCCATAGGTAATGGGGATGCCTGGACTGGCTGGGACGGAGAGGAAAGGCTGAGGGATACCAGTGGTTTCAAGAACAGGATTATAGGGAATACACAAACGAGTATGTCCATCAAAATTTAAAATCCCATTGGCTTACTGCCACCTGCTGCAAACAGTGCAGCTGCCCTTCTCCAAGAATCCTGTGCTCCTGCAGGAACAGAAGACAGGCTAGAAACAGCGATTGGTGGGAAAAGGTCTCTTCCACTCTGACAGTGGCAAAACCTTGTAGAGACCTCCACTCCACTGCCCTGCTCACAGGCACCACCTCCAACACTCACCTGAAATGACACCACAATGATGGAGAACACCCTCCTCCCCACCGGGGATGTGCCCACCACACCACCAGGTTCCCAGGGAATGCTCTCTTCCCTTCCATATTGTGAACCTCCCAAGCTGCACTTTGGGGATGTCACCTCTTGTTCAGTCACATGCTACTGCCACGAGTTTTACTCCATGTCCTTTGTGAATGCCCTGCCAGCAGCTGGAGGCAGATCACCCTCCAGCTTCTGCTCTGACTGAACAAGCCTTGCTCATTCACAGACTGCTGAGCCTCCTGACAGCTCTCCACTGGCTCACCCCAGGCTCCCCCACAGAGCTGAACAGCTGCCTGAGTGTATGAAAACTGTGGTTGTTACGTTAAACGGAGAATTTTAGAGAGAAGCACTGACCAAAAAGACATACCCACAATGGATGGACCTCCAGACTCCCAAATGTCTTCCATGAGGAATTAGAGCCACCACGTTATAAACTACCTGAGTCAGCATTTACAATTCGTGCTAGCTCTGATGCTTAGGCTGTATTCCCTCTCCAATTCCATGATGTGAAAGGTGGAAAGAAAAGGGATCTGGATCATATGCTGATCTGCATGGGGGCTGTCAAGGCCAGGAAGGAGGATTAGGTGGAGTCTGACTCACCCACTGCTCTGCATGGGGATTACCAAGGGGCAAGTAAGGCAAGAGAAGAGTGGGGAGAGCCCGGTGGTGAAACACTCACTTGTAGTTGTTGTTGATGTCAGAGACGCGCCAGACGTTCTGCAGGTCGAAGCCCATCCTCACCAGCTCCATCTCGAACCGAAATCTCACGTGGTCCCCTGAGGAACAGAGCACAGGGAGTGACTGACAGCACTGAGGAAATCTGAACCTACTTGTGGAGCTCCACAGCAACTATCACAGGCTGGAGAGTCACAAAACCACAGAAAGGTTTGGGTCAGAAAGAACCTGAAGCTCATCCAGTTCCACCCCCTGCCAGGAGCAGGGACACCTCCCACTGTCCCAGGCTGTTCCAAGCCCTGTCCAACCTGGCCTTGGACACTTGCATGGACCTAGGGGCAGCCACAGCTTCTCTGGGCACCCTGTGCCAGAGCCTTTCCATCCTCTGATTAAAGAATTCATCCGAACATCCCACCTAACCCTGCCCTCTGTCACTTTAACACTGTTCCCCCTTGTCCTGTCACGATCCACCTACACAGAGTCTCTCCCCTCTCCTTTATAACCTCCTTTAGGCACCGGAAGGGGCTGAGATCTCCTTGGAGCCCTCTCTTCTCCAGGTGAACATCCCCAGCTCTCAGAGCCTGGCTCTACAGAAGAGGGGCTCCAGCCCTCAGAGCATCTTTTTGGCAAGGAGAAACTCCAGGGCAGCTGGATGGCAGCAGGGATTGTGCTTCAGAAGCCAGGAAGACTTGTCCCCCACAGGGGTTCCTCTGTTTGTTTTGTCAAGTCAGATCTCATCTCAGGGCACAGAAACAGCCTCTCCATGTCAAGGGGGCATGCAGGGGTTAATTTAATCCACTTCTGCCCTTCTCGCAGAGACAGCTTCCAAAGTGGATGTCAGGAACCCCATGGCAAGGAGCACTGAGCACCCACCCCAGGCAGTTCCTTCCTCCAGACTGCTCTCAGACACTGACTCACGTTTCATCTCTCTTGTTTTAGCCTTGCCTCACATATTCTGGATGCCTTTGTTACTCAAGTGTCGAATCTTGTTAATAAATAAATAAATGAATAGTGCAGAGCTCTTTGCCTCAGTCATATCCTACAGCAACAACTTGCACAGGTGAGTTTATTTATACTAAATATTTTTCCTAAAGGAAACACAGCCAGTATCTCTGATTGCTGGGGCTTGGGGCACGGACAGAGAGCTTACCTTTCCCGTATCAGCTTCTCTTGCAATAGCTGTACTATTGAACCCAAACCCTCCATCCAGCCTTTCTTTGGACATTCTATTCAGGATACTGCTGCTCTCCTCTAGGATCAGCATATTTTTCAGTCTACAGCCAGGCTTCTCACCAGTTTTAATTCCTTTTTTAAAACAGCTTCATCACTGACAAGACAAAGCAACTGCAAACGAACTTTGTGTTCCCAGGGAAGGGAAACTCTCAGTCCACACGAGGGCACCAGCACAGCTCTGGTTTTCTCTTCATGCACTCAAAGACTTGATTTCTGCCTGTGTGAGGATGAGACAGAGCTCTCCACAGACCTGATCCTGGGAATGTCACAGCATTTTTGGGTGTTGAAGAAGAGATGCAGATGGGCTCTCATTAATTAGGCTGCCTCAAAACTGATGCTGTTTGCCACTCCAGAACAGGACTGCCTGAGGTCTCTATCACTGTGATGAGAGAACTTAAGTATGGGATGTTTTTTCACAAGGAGAAAGGCAACAGCTGCTCCTGTGTTGCTGCCTCAGAAAGTTTTTTTGTTGTGTTTCTAACTAATTCCTTTCACTGTGCTTCTTATCCAGCAGAATCTGGCCATCAGCTGGATCTCTAGGCCAGGCTCAGAGTGACCCAGCAAGACAAATTTGAAACCGGACAGGGTTTATGAACAAGAGCTCAGCTGCAGTGCAGTGCTGCTGGCCAGAGCAGCAGGAAGGGCTGGCCAGGAGCTCACCTGGACGGCAGAGATGTGCATGTTGATCCTCCTCATCCACACACACCCCCAAGCACCAGGCGTGGTAGGCGAATGCAAAGAGGTCCTCAGGCTTGGCAGGGCGGGCAATGGCTCGAGTCAGCCTCTTCAGCCACTCCTGGCACTGCTTGAAGGTGGAAAAATGGCACCTGCAAACCCAAAGGCGAATCACCTTCAGCGGGGACATTCACCCAGCCAGGACTGAACCAGGAAAAGGAACATGGCCCCAGGCCTTATTACCCTGACCATAGACAGCTCAATTCTAAAGGCAGCACAGAGGGAGCCACCAGAGCTGGTCACAGCCTGCAGCAGCAGCAGCTGCACCACAGCATTAAGCCAGATACCTGATCACTTTGGAGTCCTTGCAGACAATGTGAAGCTGGAACATATCCCGACACTCCACACTTTCCATCATCCTCAAAGGCACCTGCGAGGGAGGGACAGATGTAGGGCATGACAAGGCACACCACAGGCCAGAGCAGCCTCAGCAGCCATGCCCATAGGCTCCTCATGCTCCAGCACAGCTCCACCAGTCATGAGCTGCCTCTATGAACTACAGTCCCACTCCCAGGGTTATGGAGCTCCATGAGTCAGCACAGAGCTCTTCCATGATTACTATTCTGATTTCTGTTCTCTCCTTCGGTAATCTCCCACTTGGGGCCAGTTCCTGACTCAATCACATCCAGCCAAGCACAGGTAACTGAGCCACACAGCAGCTGCAGTAAGAGATGGCAAGTCAAGGCAGTGAGAGAAAGCCTCAGGCTCTCACTACCTGACTCTGTGTTGGTGAGAAGTCTCATTAAAACTGGCCTGCAAGAGACCTCAACAGCCTTAAAACCACCAAGGTTAATGCTTGAATTTAAAGAAAATAGCAAAGGAAAGACTTAATTACTATCCAAGTGAAAAACCCATCGTCACAGCTAAATACAGCAGCAAAACAGCAGCCACAGGCCCAGGCCTGGCATCCTCACAGTGGAACCTTCCTGTGCCACAGCCCCCAGGAACAGGGTATTCCCATCTCTCCCTGCTCTGAAACCCTGTGAGAGGTGATGGTGCAGGCAGAGCCAGACTCACATTGATCACAGAGTCCTTGAATTTGATATGCAGGCGGTAGTTGGAAATGGCAATCACAGCGTCATTGGCATGGCCCAGGTACTCCACCCCCTCGCCCTGCAACACAGTGAATGGCACCTGGAAGGGAGACAGCACCAGGTCAGGTCACACAGATACTTTGAGCACTGGAATTCCTAGAGCCATTCTTCCCATTGCCTCTGCAGTACATCTCCCAAGGAACCATTCCCAGCAAGGTGCCCCTCGTGCCCTGAGAGCAGCACAGACAGCACCAGCACCCACTGCCCAGCCCTGCACATGGAGCTCTTCCTGAGGATGCCTCTGGAGCCAGCCAGCACCTCCTGAAGGATCACGTGTGTGCCATGCACACCTGACAGCGACCAGTGGCCTGGGGACAGAGGGATTGACGATCTCTGCTCTTTGGAGTGCGGAAACCAGCCCTGGCACAAGAGGCATGGAGAGGGACATGACCACAGGACAGCTCCGAGAGAAGATAGGGAGTGCTCTGCACAGCTCCTGAAAGAGCCCAACACCGTGGGGAAGCACTGGCAGGGGCTGCCCAGCAGGGTGGTGGGGTCACCATCCCTGGAGGTGTCCAAGGAACAACTGCATGTGGCACTCAATTCTCTGGGCTGGGTGACAACGTGGGAATCAGCCACAGGTTGGACTCAATGGTCTTGGAGGTCTTTTCCAACCTCAGTGATTCTGGGATTCTGCGATTGATCAGAAGCCTCTGCCCCAGGGCAGTGTCACCTACGTGACTCTGCTGTGCCATTTAAACATGAAGTGCCCTTAACAGCACTATGAGACTCAGCAGTACCATCCAGGTAAGCAAATGAACTGAAGTTGTGCCCAGTTTCTGCTAAGAAGGCTCTCAGGGATTCTCTGTGTATAGTTATTTATATGACTGAGGAAGCTTGTCCTGATTAAACTGCAAGAAAGCTTCATTAAAATTACCCATATTCCATTTAAAAAAAAAAATCTACATAATCAAGTGTCTGTTTTTCCCCATTGGTCTGGACATGCCGTAGTTGTTCTTAAAACACAAGATCCTGGCAGACAGTCAAGTTTGACTTTTCTTCTATTAAAAAAAAAATTCACCAGGCCCCTTTGTTCCCTGAATGCCACCTACACCAGGTGATGTCGGCAACCAATTATGCAAAAAATGTCACAATGACTTATCATTTTAGCCAGAGCTGAAACCTGCCAGACAGGGCAGCTGATGACACAATTCATTACACTGTAATTAGTACAAGTCAGACCACTTTCTCTTTATTTCGATATTGTTTCTATGGCTTGGGTATAAAAACCTGAATTTCCTGGACTTTAGACTTCAAGTGACAACTGTACTAACTCCTCCTTTCTTTGTACAAAAATAACTGCCTTAGTCTGGCATCTGTCTGAACACTCCTAAAAATATTAATTATTTGCCTAAGAGAATATCCTCTCTTTACTTCTGCAGTTGATTTCTGCACGCTTGCCAGAGCTGTTTGTATCTGGCATGTGTTTCTCCTGCTTACGTGGCTCTTTCACACAGCACCAGAAGGGAGACAGAACAGAAAGGGGCTGGTAAGGCTGCAAGAATCGACGGAGAGAAATCCTAGAATAAACCAGCAGGTACCTGAATACAGCTTGCTATCAATGGATGCCATCCTTGTAGAGTTGCAGGATCCTGGAATGGTTTGGGCTGGGAGTGATATCTCAACCCCAGCTCATCCAGTTCCACACCCTGCCATGGGCAGAGACACCTTCCACTAGGCCAGGTTCCAAGCCCTATCCAACCTGGCCTTGAACACTCTGCTTTACAATATATTAACAATTTACTGAAAGCCAATTACCCTTGGGAGGGTTGAACTTTACTTTTCCACATAGCAAACTAAGGCAGAGTCGGCTCTCCTCCAGGAGTCTCAGCTCAGAGTCGCCTCAGCAACTTCACTCCCCAAAGCCACAGCCCTGCAACCCTGACCCTGCTCAAGTCCCCAGCCTGTGGCTGTTCCTTTGAGCCAATAGCTCTCAGTCCTTGATTTCTCCAGCACCATTTGCCAAGGCAGTGACAGTCTCAGAACAAACTCAAGCAAACACTGCAGCAGCAAGAACAAGGTGAGCCTGGCTCCAGCCCCAGGAGGAGGACGATGAGCACTGGATGATGCTAAAGGAAGCACCAGTCCCCCAGGAGGGAACGCTGCCCTTGCTGCACAGCAGTAACAGCACCCGGGGCTCTTCCCAGGGCTCTCTGCAGCAGGAGGCTGGCACCATATGGAAGCTCCTTCTTCCAGCCCCCGTGCAGCAGGAAAACGCCAGGAGCCCAGGTGTATGAGGGGAGAGCAGGCAGTGTAGCCACACGCTCTGGCCGCACCGAGCACGGCTTCATGCTCCCAGCGCGGGGAATCTCCCTGCAGGGCTGCAGGGCCGGACAGGCAGCGGCACATTCCGACCGCGAACGGCAGGGCTGGCCGCGCCCCCAGGGGCTGGCGGGGCCGGACACTTCCCGGCAGGGCTGGGCAGGCAGGGCCGGGGCCTCGGGAGCAGCCGGCCTGGCCCTCACACCCAGTGACCTGCTGCTCCAAATGTGCCCCTGGCACTGGCCTGCCCACAGCCTCCGGGATGTGCTGGGCTGGAGAGCTGCTCTGCAGAGCCCAGCCTGCCACATCCCAGAGATGTTTGGGTGTTTTTACTTCCTTACCTGCAGTGACTCCTCCTCCTTTATGAGCTCCTTCGGGGGGAACAAGTCCTTGGCCTGGATGTACTCCAAACTGGGAGGGCCTTCCTCACCCTGCATTGCAAACAGAGCACACAGTCAGACAGCCTCAGCCAGCACACGCTGTGAAAGAACTGAAGCTGCTGGATAATCTTGGCACCTCAGGAGCTTGGGGATACCTGTGCATGGAAATACTTGTTCTGCCTCCAGACCCCAGCAGTTCCTCTGGCTGTGGCAGTGCCCACAGCACAGTGAAATGCTGAAGCCTCCAAGTCCTGCCTCTTTCAGCTGAGTGGTGTTTGGAAAGCCAAGCAGACACACCTTGGCCACAGGGGACTGATGTGACAGCTGTTCCTGTTACCTGCTCCATGGCACCAGAGCAGATACACCATGACACAGAGGGTTTCCATCTACAGTCCAGTGTCAGCTTACTCTTCCGCCTCTTAAGGGGTGCTTTGTTTTGGGAGTTTTCATTTTCACTCTTGGACCAAAGAAATCTGTGAAGAGCCTAAATCTTTTGGAGGAGAAGACACGACTGTGAAATGTAACCCTACAACAACTGCACCTCAGTGCACACAATTCACAACATGCACTACTGATTGGTGCCAGCTCTGAGCCTAGGGCAGCTGGAAATGTCCAGCCTGCTCAGATGGACACCCCAGAAAACCCACAGGGGCCTCAGGATGGTCTGAGAGGTCACGCAGAACTTGCACATGACATCCTTTAGAAGTGGAGTATATGTCTCAGTTTGGAACATGGGAATCTTCATTCACTCATACAGAGTATCCTGAGTTGGAAGGGATAAGGATCATCAAGTCTCACTCCTGGGCCTGCATGGGATACCCCAAATACCACCATGTGTCTCAGAGCATTGTCCCAATGCTCCTTGAGCTCTGGCATGAACTCTTGGTGCCAATTTTCACCAGCCCTCACCCAGGCCCTGTCACATCACTGAGTTGCTGCCCAAAGTGGGCACCCAGACAGCCAGCTGCAGATGCTCACTGCTGGGAGTCCAGGATGGCGCTAATTCCACGTGTATTTGGTGTGGGAATGTTTTCTCCAGAAGGCTGCCTGCTCCCTAACTCTAGCTCTAGGCTCTAGCATTTACCAGGAAACACTGTGTTCTGTAAGCACTGAGTAATATTTTAAAATGACATATCTTTCTGGATACATCACCCAAGCCAGAACCCAAATTTCAACCTGAAGAAAGGAGATTCCAATCCTTCTGGCTCAGGAGTATTTAAAATTATGCTGAAACCTCTTGTGTTACTGACATGGGCTGAAGCCTCAGCACCTGCGGGAACGGCCTGGCCTGAGGTGCTCCCTGGACTTCAGACAGGGGCAGCCAGACTCCTCCCACCCCATATCCAAGGAACCTGCACGCATGTGACATGCTGCTAGAGCCTTCAGCCGCAGCTGAAGGCAAAGGCACAGCCCCTGACACCATGCTGTGAGGAACACGGGGCACAGCACTGGCTCCAGCAGCAGCCGATGCTCACTGGAGACCACGGGGGGCTCGGGGCCCCTCCTGCCAGTGGCTCACTCCAAGGCTGAGGCACCAGCCCAGGAGAGCACAAAGGGAACGTGTGTGCCCGTGTGCTGGTGCGGCAGCCAGGGAGCAGAGATCCTCTCCCATCATCACTTTGCAGTTCACAGAGAAATCCCAGGGAGTAGCAGGAACTGGAAGAGGGCAGCCTGAACCCTCTACCCGCCTGGGTGTCCTTGAGTCCCTCCTCGCCTGCAGCACAGGGCAGGCAGAGGCTGAGCATCCCCTCCTGCCACATCCCCATCCCAGGTACCGGCAGGGTGGGAGTCAGCACCCTGCTCTCTTCTCAAGCCTCCTGAAGCCCTCGGAGCCCAGTGCCCTGGGGGGGTTGAGGGGGGGTCTGCAGGAAGGGGCATCAGAGCAGGAAAACCCCCCTCGCTGAGCACAGGACCCCCTCTCAGCACATCAGCAGCACCGGAGGGTCCCACACACCCACAACCAGGGAGGGGGCACGGAGTTCCCCGGGGGTCGGCTGCTCTCGCACGGTAATTTTCCAGCTCCAGGCAAGGCGTGGAGCCTACGGGGCCCAGCACAGTGACCAGGGCCTGCTGGGGCTCAGCCCGCGGCGCTGGGCACTGCTGTGCCCTTGGGCCCGGCCAGGGCCAGCAGGGACGGCCCATGGTGTCCTCCGGCGGCATGTGGGAGCGAGAAGGGGATCCTCCCTTCTCCCCGGTCAGATCCAGAGGATGCCTCCACCGGCATGTGAGCTGGAGAGCGCAGCTGGCTTACAGCCCTGCTTCCATGGAGGAGAAAAGGGGAATAAAAAGCAGCACTTACAAAGCAGTTGAGCATGGAGCAAGAGACGCGGCCTGGCAGACTCATGTTCATTTCCCGAGGCGGCAGCAGGGCCGGACAGGCACAAGCAGCATCTCCTCCCTCCGGCTCCGAGCTGCGGCCGCGGCCCCGGCACTGCGGCAGCGTCCCCGCACCGCCGGGAAGGGCACGAGCATCCCGGCCGCCGGCGGCCCGAGCAGGTGCCGCCGCCGCCGCCGACAATGGAGGGAGGGCGGGCGGAGGACAAGCAGACTCCACCTCCCTCCCAGGGCCGCCGAGCGCGGCTCTGCCATCTGAGCGTCGCCGTGACGGGTGAGAGAGAAAATGGAGCGGGCGGCGGGATCGCGGGGCCGCGGCTACGGCCCCTTCCTCGGCCGGGAGCAGCATTCTCGGCCCGTGGCGCTGCTCCCGCCGGCACCTGCCTCGTGCCGCACTGATGGCGGTAGTGGGAGCGCCGGAAACAAAAGCGGAATGCGTCTTCGTGCCCCGGCACCGAGCCCTCTGCCCCCATACGGAGCCCTCTGTTGCGAGCCCTCCACTCCGGCGCGGAGCCTTCTGCCACGAGCCCACTGACCCTGCCAGCACCTCCACACCTGCGCTGAGCCCTGTGCGCCAGGACCTCCGCCCGAGCTCCATGCCCTGTGCTCCGAGCCCCCCACCCTGGCATCGAGCCCTCTGCCCTGAGCCCTTCAACTCTGTGCCGACCCCTCCACCCCAGCATCAAGCCCTTTGCCCCGAGGCCTCTGCACCAGCACGGACCCCCAGCCCTGCACTCCAATGCCGAGCCCTCTGCTTCGGTGCTGAGCCCCCAGCCCTGGCCCTGCTCTCAGAAGCTCAGCCAGAACCTCCCACTGAGCCCGCTATCCTCCCGCAGTCCTCTGTGCCCAGACAGGGAGATGAGGATAAGGGGCTGCCGTGCTGCATCTCACCACTCAGCGCTCCCAAGGCTTTAAGTCCTCCTTTCCCGGAGCTTCATGTGCACAGGGATATCCCTGGCTCGCACCAGCACCTGTGTGCTGGAGCCCAGGCCCTGGAGTGGACAAGGCTCCTCTTGCTGACCACTTGGATGCCTACCTCCCATGAGAAGGTTCCCCAGCTCCCGTCAGCAATGCTCGCAGATACAGGGTAAGGCCACGGGTACATGCTGTGGTTCAAATGATGTGGTTGAGCACTTATCTCCCTACCCCAGCCCCCTACGAGCTCACCTTTACTACTTGCTGTTCATCAACCCAGGAGCAAACAGCTCCCAAGTCACAGCCTATCCCAGAAACCACAGGAGCAGCTCCTGGGCAAAGCCATCTCCATTTCTACCATCAGCTGCTGCTCTGCCCCCACCGCTGAACCAGAGGGAGAATCTCTTTGTTAAAATGCAAAATTAAAACCTGACCCTTCATCAATCCTCAAAGGCCCCACTATTTTGCTCAAATCACACTAGCTTTTTACTCCCAAAACACAAATCCAAACAGAGCAGAGCCTGTAGCCACTGAGTTCCTCTTAGATGTGGCTGCCCCAAAGACACCACAGACAGCTCTCCTCAACAATACCATCAGGTTCTCAAAGGGGTTTTCTCCAGTCAGATAAAAGACTTCAGCATTTCTCTGCAAAATTGTTCAGGGTTAGATTATTCAGAACTGCCCCAGCTAAAGGGATAGCTCTATGGCACCCAGACATGCTGCCCACTGTCACTTGCAGGACAAAATTCAGTTCCATGAGCTCCCTTGCTGACAAAACAATCCCACAGATTCCCATGGTTACACTAGCTTCACTACTTAGGATAAATGGCTTAGAAGAACACACAGCCACACCTGAAGATAAGCCATGAAATCTCTCATTTCACCCCTGCTCTGTCCCACTCCACCATTTACATGGAGCACAATGGGTGGATGTCAGGCATTGCCCACCCTTGGGGCACCTGGATCAGTTGGCACCCACAAACCAAAGCACAAGAACAGAGGGTTATGGACACAAACAGAGAGCTACAGATAAGAACAGAGGGTTATGGATAAGGTTATGCATTTGTCTTGCCCAAAAGTGAGTGGTAGGAGAGGTGCCCTGCTCCCTCTAGATTGCCCTCTGGAGAGAATACTAAAGCTGAAGGAACCTTTTATACTGGAGAGAAAGTGTGCTATAAACACTGTAAAGCCAATATTTATTCTTTTTCTGATATGTATTAGGGGAAAAGCAACACAGCACATCCAGGGAACAGCTGAAGTCTGGGAGTCTCTTGGGCAGAGTGCGAGAACACATTGCTGTTTTAAGTGCACACAGCACAAAACCAGAATTTACAACAGACAAATCTCCAGACAAGGTAGGTAAAAGGTTTGCTCCAATCCACAGTGAGATTTTTTGGGCCAAGGCTCTGTTCAGGGCCTGGCACAGGGATTGTTTGCAGAAGGACCTTTGTAACCTCCCTAAGCTGCAGCTGTGCAGAGTTGAAGGGCTGCTCATCAGATCACTACTTTGAATTTCCAACCTAAGCTGACCTGAACATCCACAAATAGAACTCCTGCTTTCCTTGAAATATTTTTGCACTTCTGGTATCAGAAAAAGACTCACACATGACTTAGAAACTTCAGCCCAAGCACTAAGCTTGGTGCAGAGCAGAAACCTTGCTCCGAAGTGGCTTTACAGACTTTCAAGAGGAATATGATTCAGACTCTGCTTTCACTTCCTTCAAGAGTTCCCAAGATACCTGCCCTGCTTTCCCTCCAGTGACCCAGACAAAGGCAGAAGTGGTGCTGGGCAGCCCAGCACAGGACTGCAGAGTACTCCAGACTCCTTAGCTGGCTTAGCCAGAGGGATTTCCTAAATGCCACCTTGGGTGCCTCCCCAGCTGGGCTCTGCTCCACTCTCACAAACCACTGAGGAAGAGAAGGCTATTTCACAGAACTGGGCTCCTCTGAGGGTTCTCAGTGTGTGTGTTCATGTAGGCAGAGACAGAAATCTCCCTCATCATCTCCCAACCACCATCCCAAGTGTTTCTCAAGTCTGAGGAAGACAAGCTGAATATAACATGGGTAGAATGTTCTTAAGGGCAGCTGGCAGTGATTAGCCCCTTTTCCCTCCCACTAGCACTGCCCACTGCTCCTGTGCTGCTTCTTCCATCCCTCCAGACATCCCTGGATCCACACTGCAAGTTAACAACTTGCAGCTTTCTCCTGAAGGTCCCAAAAGAGAGTTGGAGGCTTGGAGATAACACAGTGCTTGGCAAAGATAGGACTGGCAGTTAAGGGGCCATCCTGCAGCTTCCAAAGGAGATGATATTCCCTACAGAGACACACACCTGCATGCACCAGGAGCCCAGTCTGCAGCACAGGGTTCACAGGGAACATCTGGTCCCGCTCACCCAAGGAATCTGCATTGGGAGCACAGGACAGGCATCAGGATGCTGAAATCTCTCTCATGGTCTGGAGCCAGTCAGCATTCTGAAATGAATTATTTTGCCAGCGGCTGTTCCAGCTTTCTGCAAGTTTGGGAAAGTGTGGGCCAGGGAACACCTAATTCCCACCTGGCCAGGTCCCTTCCAACCCAAACCATTCCATGATTCTAAGAGAAAAACTGGTCCCATTCTCTGCAGGGAGTTGTCAGCACACCTGACTCAGCCTTCTGCAGACATGTACACCTTTCCCAACCCTGGCATAGCTTTATCCTCTATTTCTTTTTGGCACCACAAATAAAATTTCTCTCTCTTTGGGCAGAAGGCACCACACCCATCCCTTCTGGAGATTAAGGGTGGGCTTTTCATCACCCTAGCACATGGCATCACCCCACAGATGGAGGGGAGGGAAGGCAAGGGCTGGCAGAAATATAAAAGCACAGCCCTGTCCTTGGTAGCACATCCACTGTACAGACTGCCCTGATCTGCCTCCACCTGGAAAAAAACAACAGGAAAATTGGCAGGAGGAGGTGACTGCCCTGGGAAGGGAATTCTAGGGCATGAGAAGTAAGTCAGCGGGAAGCAGGGCAGCTCTGCCCGACAGCCAGGGGCTCCAGCAGCAGAGGGGTCATCAGGATACTCTGCTTTAGATCCTTTCAGGTCCGAATATTTATTTTCAGTGAAGATCGAGCTTCACTGAAAATAAATAAGGAATTGGTTATCTAGATCTTTTTTTCCAAGTGAGGAGGGGAAGGAAGAGACTTGTATCATTTATCTCATTCTAAAAGTTAAAATTTATTCTCTTTCTGCCTGGCAGATGCCTCCATTGTGTGAGATGAGCTGCACTCAGACATGTATTTCTCTTTCTCCCCATAAGCTGATGCTGAGACTGATGAGCTGTGGCCAAAGGCACTTCTTGTTCTGCCTCCCCTACTTCTGTTGCACAAAGGGTATCTTTGTTTCAGGTCCCCCTGCATAAATAGTTCATTTCCTCAAAGCCTAGGGAGGTTTGTGGGTGAACTGAAAGGCTGCTGAGCCTGAGGTGGAAATAAACCCTTGACCTGTGCAAAGAGAAGTTACTGGTTTATACCCCTTAAATCAGGACTGGGATGGTGAGTGTCATCTTTTAATTTGGATAGGATGATAGAAGAGCTTATAGATCTGTAATACTGCATTTGGTATTTGTTCAGAAAGGTGCCCAGAGGTGAGCATGGAACTGAATATGCAGCGAGAAACCTTTGAGGAGAGGGACAAAAGGGCACAAAGTCACGGGCTGTCAACTCCATGTACCAGCACAAGAGGACAAGGGGTGGCTCCAAATCCTCACCTCGGGTAAGTCATGGGCCTCTCCACAGGGTAAGAACCAGATGCCTACAGTGCCAGTATCCCAGCAGTCAGGAGAAGAAATGCTGCTGTGGGAACTGAGCACTGAGCTGCCAGCACAGCCCCTGCACCAACCCACCTGACAGCTTAGTTTTAAGTAATGTATTAAGGTACCAAGTGCTCATTAGGGCTCCATTAGCAGAGTTAAGGAATAAACCAGCACTAGTGCTGTCATCAAGGTCACTCCCATTATCAGCTAATTTTGGGGAGAAGTGGTAAGAGTCGTGCAATCCAACCTGTTAACACTAGACCAGCATCTGGACCAGCAGAAAGGGGAGAGCAGCTGGTGAGGCACATCTGGGGTGCTGCTGAGTAAGAGCAGAGCTTTTGGGCCTGCCCTTGCTAACCAGAGGCCACTGAGACAGTGGCCTGAGCCTGCAGTGAGCCCAGGGAATTAGAGGAGCACTCAGCATGCCTGCAGGGAACAGGGATTCCAGCCAGCCTGAGGCCCCCCTTAACCTGCAACCCACCTCCAGTCCTCCCCGTGTTTAACTCAGGAGCCTCTGGAGAGGTCACAGAAGGATTCCGAGGAGGCTGCCAGGAGTTTCCATCAGCTCTCTGCCTTCAGCTGCTGACAGAAGCTCAGGTAAGGAGGTGGAGGTAAGCACTTATTTCCACAGCTTGCAATTACAAGTCACTTTCCCTCCCTTGCCATGGGAGACAAAAAGCCCATAGTCTCTTCCCAAAACAGTGGGTGAAATGGGAGGGACTTTTGCTGGTTGCTTTATTTTTTCCAAAATGAAAAAATAATTTTCAAAAATTCACAGGAGCATTTTAATAAAATATTTAAAGAAAACCTTTTCAGAAGGTCCTTTGAAACAGTAAAGGTATCTTTGCATACTCATAAGGAGCAGGAAACCCTCTCGTGTAGAAGAAACCAAACAATGATTACACCTAAGAGTGAGCAAGGCCAGGGTAAGATCTGTCCAGACACAGGGTAGGAGTACAGGCAAAAGAAAAGCTGCCATGTTTTAGTAAATCCAAAATTCCAATCTGTGCACTCAAAAAAACCACACCAAACCAAGGAGGTCCAAGGAGGGGTGATGAGAACTAAAGGTGGCTTTTCTACAGAGAATTTAAAAGACTAGAGCTCTTCAGATATCTAAGGGGAATATGTGGAGATCTACAAAATCCTGAAGGGCAGGAGATGCTCATGGGCAGCACCACACCTTATTGTTATTCCCAGTACAAGAACCAGCCAAAACAACACAGGGCTGGTTCCAAAACAAAGCAAGAGGTACTCTGACACAACTGCAAATCTTCACCTGGTTTTTAAAAGCCTGATGAATTCATGGAAGGAAAATCTGCCAAGGGCTCATAAAATATCAATAAATTGTTTCTGGATTGCCAAGTCCCTGAGCTGCAGGTCCTGCCAGGTGAGGGCACACACCTGAGCCATGCTCCCCTGCAGCATTCACTGGGCCCTGTCCCTCAGGTGTCTGACCAGCCTTGCCCTCAAGGAGCCCAGCCTGGCCTTCTCTATGTTTCTTGGAGGGATTTTTGATGCATTTTCCATGTGTTTATTCCTTTTTTTTTTTCATTCATACCTGGATACATCTGCATCCCTCCCACCTCAATCCCACCCAGAGAAGCTGTTGGGTTTCACACCTCCAATGTGACACTAGGGCTGCTCCAGGATGAAGTGAGATCCTTCATCAGGTTTTGACAGGCAAGGACTTGAACCTCTCCACCCCAGACCAAGTTCCTCACCCTGCAGCACAGGGATCAGCTCTTCCAGCAGGAAGCACAGGAGATCTTGAGGCAGCACCAGGGAGCATGAGGACAGGGGCTACAGCAAAAATGGTCTGTGTGTAACTACTCGAGCTGAGAGCTCACCCAATGTAGAGAGCACATTTCCTTTCCTATTCCAGTTGTTAACAAAACACATTGGGGACAATCCCTCAGGAGACGTCACCATTTCCTCGAGTACTCTGCCAGATTTTTCTCTTTTATATTTTCTACATGTTTAACCTAAATTTTCATGTCCTCAATCTGAATTTCCAGCTCTTTGTCTGTCTCTGCTGTTCTCCTCAGCACTTCTTCCCCCACAACAACATGAAGCTGGTGCTGATCCATGTCACTGCAGCAAGTTCAGGCTGCCCACCCACAGCCCTCATGCAGATTAACCCTCTTTGAACTACCCCCCTCAGGACACTCTCAACATATCTTTCAATATTCCCAGTCTCCAGCTTTTTTCCCCCCAGCAGATCCCTTGTATTTTGGGTTATTTCTTGCTGGAGGCATTAGAGATCCTTTATCCAAGTTTAGCAGCAATCTGGCTCTTTGGCTGTGTGGTTCAGATCCTTTGCTACCATATTTTTCTGTGACTAATTCTTGTGAAATTTCTGCTCCTTTGGTGGCACCAGAGCTGTTATGAACATGGTGTGAAATCCTTCACTGAGAGGCAACAGAGGAACACAATGAGAAACCCCAGCAGTAAGTTTTAAAGAAAAAATAAATCAGTAAGCCACAAAAACTGGATGACTATGTCATTAGTCCAGGGAGACAGAAGGGGGTTCTAGTCTTATTTACTTTTTCCCCCAATATATTCCAATAAGAGGTTTAGGGGTAAATGTATCCTATCAACAGCATCTTGATGACAGTGATAAATCCTCTCCATTATATTACTGTATATAATACACAATACTGTTCCACTCTTGCTCATTCTTGTATTTCTTCTCCCACATTTAGCAGCACTACAAGATTTGGATACACAAAGAACAAGACCACCCACAGAGGACAGAGGCAGACCAGAATCACACAATCATTAGGGTTGGAAAAGCTAACATCATTGAGTCCAACCATCCAGCACTGCCAAGGCCACCACTACCCCATGTCCCCAAATGCCACATCTATAGGGCTGTTAAACCCCTCCAGGCACAGGGACACTAACACTGCCTTGGGCAGCTGTGCCCTTTCACTGAAGAAATTTCCCCAATATCCACCCTGCCCCTCCCCTGGCCCAGCCTGAGGCCGTTCCCTCTCCTCCTGTCCCTGTTCCCTGAGAGCAGAGCCCGACTCCCCTGGCTGCCCCCTCCTGTCAGGGACTTGTGCAGAGCCACAAGGTCCCCCCTGAGCCTCCTTTGCTCCAGGCTGAGCCCCTTTCCCAGCTCCCTCAGCTGCTCCTGGGGCTCCAGCCCCTTCCCAGCTCTCCTCCCTTCTCTGGACACACCCTCAATGTCCACCCTGTAGGGAGAAAATAGGATATGGACTCACCATCCTCAGGCACCGTTCAATCACAGCTCAGTCTCTTCTTGTTCCTTCACGAGTCTCACCTGCATCAAAGAAGAGACAACCCAGAGCAGAAGTTTACCTTATAGGAATTTAGTTTAGAAGTTTAATTTACAGGAATGGTATTCCAATGTGAACACAGAGGGGAAAAAAATCAAGACCCCCAAAGCCAGTGCTCTGTCAGTACCTATCCCTGCCAACCTCTGCTTTCTGCCCTTTCCAGGAACTGCTGGAAATCAGATTCAGCATCATGGGGAGACACCAAGTCCTTTTGGTCACTCACTGACACAGCACCCGGGACTTGTCACATAAGCACACGACAGCCTGTGCCCCATGGGTACAAAACCCACACTTCTGGGGAGCACAGGAGAGAACTGAAGGAAGACAGACTTGGTCACTGTGGTTCAAGGACCTGAGGAAGATCCTTCACAAGGAACTTGAGTGTTTGGAGAAGATCACTGTGGTCCTGGGAGGAAAACACCTCTAAAATCCAATCTGGTCCTGCCTGGGAGGTGGGGTAGGATGCAAACACTCCAAGTACCAGGAAAAACCAGCAGCTCTTTCTGCCAGCTTTGCCCTGCTTGAGGAAGGTCACAGCAGGTGTCTGTAGGAAGGCAAAAGCCAAGCAGCAAGACTTGAACAAGGTCCTGCTCCAAGAAGATCTTTCCCAACAGGACCAGACGCTCCCACACGCGATCCTGGGAGCTCCATGGAGGAACAGACCCGTCCTCAAGGTTTTCAGGTGTCCAATACAAGATCAGTTGATCACCAACATCTCTCTCATCTGCACACATTTTGCCTCCGCTTTGCTCTTCCAGCCCCACAGAGGGGATGGAATTATCCACAATTAAACAGTGGGACCAGGGATGGGCTGAGCCCTGGGCACTCCTGTACATCACCTGCCTGAGCAGCCTCTCACTGCCTCATCCCTGGCAGTGTCCAAGGCCAGGCTGGGCTTGGAGCAACCTGGGATAGTGGGAGGTGTCCCTGTCCATGGCAGGGGGTGGAATGGGATGGGCTTTAAGGTCCCTTACCACCCAAACCATTCTGGGATTCTGCAAAACAGCACAGAAATCTGCATGTGTGTGCCTCAATGTTTTTTAAATACAATGGTATTTTAAACAGGGATCTCTAGTTTTTCTGTGTAGCTTGAGGATGGCTCAGAGCTCGCCAACCAAACCAAATTTCTGCCAGTCCCCTGTACTATGTCAGAGCTCCAGGAATGCTCAAGGTCTTCTGTAAATTTTGCCACCATTAATTTTAACCTTTCTTCTCCTCAAAAGCCAACAAATGTGCAATTGGAGATTATCTAAACATCTCACACAACACACTCCAGCTGGGAATCCCCCCCTTCTACCACTTAGAAATTGTGTTGGCTACAGAAGAGCTCTGAATACCTCCCCAAGGCTTTTCTTCGCTCTTGGATTTCCTTCCCAGCCCAGAATTAAGTTGGGTTTGACACCCATATGTCAGAAGGCCAAGCTGAATGCCAGCACCAAGGACAGGAGAAAGGAAGGGGAGGCCAGAAAGGACTCCAGACTTGTGCAATATATCTCTGCATTTAATTCTTATCTTTATGGGGCCACGGAGGTGCTCTGAGAGCTGGAGCCCTTCTGTGCTGGAGCCAGGCTGGGAGAGCTGGGAACGTTCACCTGGAGCAGAGAAGGCTCCAGGGAGAGCTCAGAGCCCCTTCCAGGGCCTAAAGGGGCTCCAGGAGAGGTGGAGAAGGACTTTGGACAATGGATGGAGGGACAGGACACAGGGAATGGCTTCCCACTGCCAGTGGCAGGGATAGATGGGATATTGGGAAGGAATTGTTCCCTGGGAGAGTGGGGAGGCCCTGGCACAGGCTGCCCAGAGAAGCTGTGGCTGCCCCTGGATCCCTGGAAGTGCCCAAGGCCAGGTTGGACATTGAGGCTTGGAGCAACCTGGGGTAGTGGGAGGTGTCCCTGCTCATGGAGGGGGTGGAACGAGGTGGTCTGTAAGGTCCCTTC
>VZRX01016547.1:0-68207 GCA_013398075.1 Notiomystis cincta
GTTTTTTATTGGGAAAAAACACAAAAATCTCAGGTACATAACCTATGTTTCAATCTGCATTTTGCAACGGAATGCTAAAAAGGATAGGAGAGCATTTTTGTCCACAATATATGTCTCTAATCCTTTGCTGTCAGATTCAGTATAACATAAAGGCAATCCTTAACTGCTATTTCCTTTGAATGATCTCAGTTCATCTGCAGCATAACAACTTGGAAAATCACATACTAGTTTGATATAACCTTTAATTACTATCCACAATTATCTTTCATTTTCCTGTAACTGTAAAATCCCAAACTACTTAAAATTTTGAGGATTTTATACAGACAAAGAAGTGCTGCATGTTCTACAAAACCAAATACACACTTCCAAAAATGTCCCTTGCTAAAAAGAACTGATTTGCTTGGAATGGAATCCCATTCTGCTAAGACATCCCATCTGAGTGTGCACTGCTGGGTTTCATATTCCTGAGCATTCTTACATTTCATATACTTTAACCAGTGATGTTTAAACACAGCAATAAGCATTTGAATTTTTAACTGGTAAAGAATTGAACCTGACCACCCAGGTAATTTATCTTCCTTTCTCTTGTCCCACAGTTAGTAATATGGATCACTTTTCTAAGGAATATTCTGGTGGTAGCTTGCTGCATTTGCCAGAGGCATGGAAGAGTTTTCAGCTCTCTCTCCCCCCCCCATCATTATCAGAGAAACCTAATTAGCTCCAGCTAACTCCAGTGCTGCTGTGCAGGGAATTAATACATGTTGTATATACTAGTGCAGCTTCTCTGTGACCCTTTGATCCCACAAACCAGTTACAGGGGAAACTGGTGTTTCTGGAGAAGTTCCATCTGTGCTGGTCCACAGGGTTACTCATCCCCACTGCTGGACCCTGCCTTTGCTTGTGCTGGATTTCAGGATTAACTCTATCACAGTCAAAACCAGGACACAAAATCAGTGTTCCAGCCATTCTCTTCAGCAAATACTCTCTTCCAATAGTAACTTTTAACATGTAAATCTGGGAAGGGGAAACCTTGGGAACTGCTGTGTGATTAGTTTTAAATAAGAGATTTCCTTAATATCCTACACGTGGCTTATACCAGCCTTGAGCACCATTTAGCACAATCCTCTGAAGGCATCAACTTCATAAACTCTTTGGACAAAACCCCAGAAGAGATTTCTCAAACCAAATTTGTTTCACATAAGCATCAATTACAGTTACTCAAGTTACCTGAAGTGTGTACTTCTGTATTTCATCCAGAACAAATTCCACTTCTTTTGAGGTTGTTAATGAGGCAAGATTTCCACTCAAATTGTAGCAATACAGTTTGGCGTTGTCATAGCTCTCCCGACTGGAATTTATGTGGAGGCAGGCATCTCCAATGTGATTCCATCTTTCTCCACACAGATGAGCTGGTGCAAAAAGCATATGATTAAAGCTGACTTGAAAAAAACTTTTTAAAAACCCAAGGGAATCTGAATTTTATCTTCCTGAGCTCATAAATCAAAATACATCCCATACTCAATTTCCCTTTTCACATCACATAAATTCTGAAGTACCAAGTATCATCATACAGAATAGTGTATTTTTCAACTTAAAAAATAATTATAATATATGCTAATTTTCAGCATAATATTTTTATATCGCTATTTTTCCAAGGTATTCATAATTAAGGACAACTAAATATTAAGATTAGATTATGTACATAAATAATAGTTTTAACAACTCCTTTTACTTAAACGTTATGTAAATGTCAAGATCTAAAAACAACTGTCCTAGAATTAAGAAATCACAACTTTACACTATCCTTGTTTTATTATATTTTTGCATTTATATTTGCCTAAATACCAATGCAATCCAGAGGATAGAAAAGTCAGATAACATCTCAGAAAATATTTCTCTTCATTTTACAGCACTACTCAGATAACTATTAAAAGATAAGTAAGAGCAACTGTTACAGTCACGCTTTACAAAGATTACACAAATACAGTTTTGAACTGCACAGAATAAATTGATTCAAGTTATTTAATGAATCACCTCTGAAAAAAAAAAATGTGTTCGTTAATTTCATCTGGACATAAGGATCAAATGGAAAAGGTTCTGACATCTAACTGCATATATGTAGTTATGAATATAAATTACAGAATAAACACTATTTCAGAATGTTAACAGTCACCTTCTGAGAGTATTTCATATTAGCATTTCAATATTCACTGCTTTCATAGTAGTACCAACATTAGACAATCAAGAAACTACATCTTGGGCCCTATCTGCACCGGAAAATTGATGCATAATTGAATTAGAACGTATAAGGTAAAACCCCAGCTACCAAAGGAAGAGTGTCAGTGCAACTGTAACAGTGAAAGCCCCGGGATGGCAACTCAGCACTGCACTCAGTGCTCCCCACAGGCCAGAGCCCATCACTGGCTTGTGCAGAGGTACACGTCATGATGCCACCACTAATGTCACCATGCCACCACTAATGNATGGGATGTCTTAGCAGAATGGGATTCCATTCCAAGCAAATCAGTTCTTTTTAGCAAGGGACATTTTTGGAAGTGTGTATTTGGTTTTGTAGAACATGCAGCACTTCTTTGTCTGTATAAAATCCTCAAAATTTTAAGTAGTTTGGGATTTTACAGTTACAGGAAAATGAAAGATAATTGTGGATAGTAATTAAAGGTTATATCAAACTAGTATGTGATTTTCCAAGTTGTTATGCTGCAGATGAACTGAGATCATTCAAAGGAAATAGCAGTTAAGGATTGCCTTTATGTTATACTGAATCTGACAGCAAAGGATTAGAGACATATATTGTGGACAAAAATGCTCTCCTATCCTTTTTAGCATTCCGTTGCAAAATGCAGATTGAAACATAGGTTATGTACCTGAGATTTTTGTGTTTTTTCCCAATAAAAAACATGTGGACAGACAATAAAAGATGTGGACAGAGAAAATATTTTTACTAGAAAGACACTTTTTTTTTCTATTTTTGGCTAATAAAGGAGAGAGGAATCGTTCTGTGTCAGAAGTTCTTCCCTGTATTTACTGCAGCCTTGAAACACATTCTGTCTGTCCAGTCTTTTGATAAGAGTTAATGTTGAAAATGTAATTGAAACAAAAACAACAACAAAATGATGTTGGCATCATGATTGCTATGGTTATTTATTTTGCCACCTTTTTCCCTTTTTACTTTCCTTTCCCCTGATTCCTATTAAAATACTGCCCAGGATGCCTTCAAATCTAATAATGTGTGATAGACTATTGATGTGACTGATTTTGCCTGACTAGCTTGAAGTGTAGATGAGAAATAGCTTTTTTTAGTGTTTGGAAGCAAGATTTTTCTTACATTTCAGAGCTTAAAACTTCTGCAAGGTGACATCCTGTTGAGCATATCTTTATTTAAATGAAGTACCTCCTGAGTCAATGTGGTGATATAAATTTGAGATACCTCAAATACAGTTTAAGCAATTGTAGACAAATGTATACACTTTAAAAAAATCTATCTTGGATTAAACAATCATTTAGCTGTCAGAACCTCTAATGAAATTCTGGCATGAATTATCCTGGTGTTTTCAGTGGCATTTAGAAAAAAAAAATATTTTTTTTTCATTCATATCTGTCTGTCCAGGTACATTTTCTCAGTGTGATACATCCTAAATGTGTTATCAGGTGTGACAGAGACTCTCTGAAACTTCTTGATCTTCTTTAGCCTGCCTTTCCCTCTCAAACTGCAATCATAATGATTTAAAGAGCAAGATTTCATTTTAGATGGCTTGTTTCTGTAACAGGTGCTGGTGGGGAGTTCACAAATGGAGTCAGAGCTGTTGTAAGGTGAACACCATGGTTTTAATCTCTATTATCTGCAGTAGAGTTTGACTAGTGTGGTTAATGTTGAAGGCTTTAAAATCTTTAGCCTGGGGGAAAAAAAGGTTTCACTTTCACCTGAAAACAAAAAAACTTTTCAGGATTAATGAACGTGTCAGAGCAACACTTGGAAATAAGAATATGATTCTGACTTTATCTCCTTGTTACTTGGTATTCTTATGCTGAGAAAAGAAAAGCAACTTCGGTAGCTGTTGTGTGTTTTCCAAACTGTTAAATAGTATCAGGAAGTACTAAAATCTGGAAAAGCACTGTTTACTGTTCAGAGAGACATCATATGACTTTGTGGATTGTTTCTTAATACACAAAGTCCTTCTTCTGAGACAAGTTTAGGACTATTTCTTTATCATGTTTAGAATAACATATTGATGCTTTAGAAAGATTCAGAGGGAGGAGGCTGCCATTGTCTCATTCCCTATCCAGACCTCATTGTGTATAAATAATTTCTCCTAATCCCAGTACTACACTGGAAATCAATAGGTTGCCTCCTTTTGAAGGATAAGGAGAAGGTTCATTTGGTACTAGAGAAAGGGACACAACAAAGATCTGTGTGGGATGAGCTCAAAACACCGTTGAATTTGCAGATGTATTTTTAAATTATCCCCAGTAGTTTAAAGTCAAGTTTGTGTTGTTCATTAAAAATAAATTAGATTCTGTCAGTGTATGCCAAAGTAAACACAATGGATAGGCTGCAGATTCCCACACTAAAGAAAAATGACACTTAATATTTTTTTCTTACATGCTTTTATTGACCTAGTAAGCAAAATATTATGAAAGGGAAGATTTGAATTTCTCTGAAAAGTAGATTAAACAGCAATATGAGGTTAATTAACTGTTCCTGCTAATATTCAAATGTTGTATATTCATTTAAAAGTGCAATTAGCTCTCTTGGGAGTTTGCTTGCAACTGTGGGATTTAACTAAAAATAATAATTTTCTTGTTAGCATGCAATAAATTCTGAGAAGATTTAGTTTTGGTGTAGTAAGCACAAACAAAGAAGAGAACAGTTTTACACAATGCCTTTCATTATATAAACTGTTTGCAACATTTCCTTTGACTCACTGCTCACAAGGCTAAGCATCTTTTTATAAATTACACTTGAGTGTAGGTTGCAGTTAATTAGTGAGCTTTGCATAGCAATGTTACTCCTTGTTAGCTCAAAGTATTCTCTGAGGGCTCTGTGTTTCTGTGGTTTTATACTGTGTGTGATTGTGGTGGAGTTGACATCTACTCTTGGTTTCTGAATTACTCCCTTTAGGACCACTTTCCTATTGTGGTTTTGGAAGTCTAATAAATAATTTTATCACTTTGTCTCCATTTTACAGTTGTTGCATTGACTGTCCACTAGCTCCCCTCTAGTCTGATTGTCTTCCTACATTTGGGGTGAGGGGAGCTAAACTCACTTTGGATGCCTGAGAATGCAAAATTTCCCCCCAACATTGCCCCCTATAAAGAAGAAATTCCAAGAAGAAACCAAAAGCCCACTGGGATACTAGCTGTAATCTCTGTAGATGGAAACTGGGGAAGTTCTAGTTTTTTCAGTTTGCCAGACTGTACATTTTTTTAAACCAATGGGACTACAGGAAAGTTTAAAAGGAGTAGGAGAATTAAGTGTTCTCATGACCTAATGCATGACTCCTGCTATTAATTGCATCCAGATTGCATCATATGTGTCTAATAGATCCAGAGACACTTAAAACTCATAACTTTTGCTTCCACTGCTTAAAATGTGTCAGTCACTCAGTAAATATTTACAAAGTAAGGAACGTGCTGGTATCTGGCATAGTCAGAATTGATGCATATTTAAGGAATGGAAAACCAAGCAGCCTGTGTGCATAGAATACATTGTCTGTCTTCACAGAGCTGTTATTTTCAGGAAGCAGGTCTTTTGTTCAAAATGGTGCAGAAAAGAGGCAAATTAACTGCAAAACTGTGAATGCAGGGGAAATATGGGCACTGAGAGGCCACAGGATTTTCAAAGTTTAATTATGTGTTTTATTCTAGGGCAACAAATCAAGGAGTTCAAACAATTCCTCTGAAGTTTGTTAAATTTTGTTTATGAAGTGTTGTGATGCACACAACAGAAAATGAGACATTAGTGTATTGTACACTTTCAGGACAATTTGAGATCCAAAATAAAAGGAATTTAAGTAAAGGTGGAGATACATTTTTGAAAGAGATATATACTTCCTCAGTAATTTGCATAATTAAGGAACAGGAGAAGTTTTTGAGCCTCAGTGGTAATTGGCTATTCAGTAAAGGAAGTCTTGCTCACTTCACTCATCTGCAAATTATTCAGCCCTCATTAGTTCAGTGCTGATTCAGCAGTAGTACCTGAAAAAATGTCATGAGTGGAAATGATCCCTCTCACTTTAAATCTCAAAGCAACTTAATCTGATTTAAATTCTCTGAGTAAACAATAGATTAAACATGAACTATCAGCTTTCCAGTTAAGGTTACACAATTTTCCATTCTAACATAGTTCCATAATTACTATTTAAAAACCAAATTAAAATCGTGGATTTTGAATAAGAGAGGAGCCTATTTTTGAAGTTTTTAGAGATCAGTGTTTAATAGATTCCTGTTATGGCTAAAAATTGCCCTTACATTCAGTTTAAGAGGACCATAGCTGAGATTACAGAATGATGTTCTGTTGGTATGCCTTGTATGACTGCAGTTCTCTTCCTCTGTTAGTTGAAAATAAAGCCTTGCCCACCAATTTTTCTCAGAATTTAATAGTTCTGAAATGTTTTCTATCTTAAAGGTTGATGTCTCATTTAAAGGTGTTTTTGGCAACTTGTTTTCAATGTTATAAAAGGTGGATCTATGAAAACAGATAAACCATGACTAGCTGTTTATATTTCAAGCACAAATATAAAGCTTCTAAAATGGACTGTAGATTCTTAAAAATAGCCTAGAAAGATATGGATGGGAGGACAACATATTCTAGAGATGATTCCCAACTTTAAATAGTGTAGTGGGATAAAGCTATACAATATTTCTCAATATGTATTTGATTATGTTCTCCACTGAGACATTAGTAAGGCCCATTGCAACTTTTCCCAAGATTGATTTGATCACCTGCTGTGTATTGCATTGCTTTGTTTTCTTTGTTCTGTTTTTTAAACTGATTTTTAAGCTTGCCTAGAAAGCTCCTGTGTGAGCTTGTTGAGTTGTTGTTGATGTTGTTTTAAAACGAATTGTATATAATGTATCAAGGGAGTTTTTGTAGATATGAATAGAAAGAATGAGTCTTCAGAACTCTCTGAGGAGTAACGTTCTTCCCACTTACATGTTGAGTAAAGATCACCTGAACTTCCAATAAAGGACTTGATTTGCGCTGTATTTTTCAGTTACCTCGTTTGGTAACAGGTATTTTTCAAGAGGTACTGGGAGCTGGAATCCTGCATCAGCAAGTTCTCAGTATAGAGAGCTGGCAGTCTCATTTCCTTCCTGTCTGATCCTCTTCTGAATCATCTTTGGCAAGATACTCAAAGTAAAGGAATCAGTTTTCCACATTCACTTTGCATTGAATGAAAAAGCCATAGGGTTCAAGTGAAGGATGTTAAACTTTCATTATTTCTTAAGCCTGAAGAAGAAACTGGATTGGCATTTTCAGTCACTGGAAGTCCCTCAGTTGCTTCAAGTACTTTGAGATTCCCAGCTATTCTCACTAAACCTTTCATGATCTTGAGAGATAATTTAAACTAGATTTATGCAATTTTTATTTTTTAAAAGAAATTAGTTTGATAGCCACAGAGCCCTGGTGGCTGCAGGTGTCTTTTGTGGAACTTCCTGAATGTGCTCATCATGATTTGATTTTTCCTGTTGGCTTCCCTGCAGTGCAGCAGGAATCATTTTTGGTGCTAGACTTCGATGATACCCACACACAATCTCTGCTGGTGCCAGCAGTGTTCACCTGTGGCCTACCTCATGGTGGAATTGATGCTACATAATTAAATATGCACATTAAGCACATCATTGGAGCATTTGGGAGACCTTACTTGGATAATTGTGTTTGGCAGCCTAACAGCATGGCCAGAGAGGCCTGAGTGGCCTGCAAGGTCACAGCTTCGATGGGGGTGTATTTTGTAACGTGCTCATCAGCAGTTGGGTCTGTGTTTTGATCTCTTACCCTAGCAAAGAGCCAAAGATGGCCCATATGGAATTTGAGATGCCTGACATGATGACTAGAAGCTGTCCAGGCAGTGCAGCTATTAAGAGTGATTATGAGTACGATATGTGTTGTTTTGCTGGAAAGTGTTTCATTTCAGGGATGCTGCTTTACCTCCTATGGCTGCTTTGGCTTTCATGGTTCTCCTTGGGACTTTGTCATCATTAAATGAGTTCTGAGACAGTCTCCTACTCAAATGGAAAAATTTATTTCCAAGTATCACTGCTGCACTGTCAGTTTTCATTATTGGCTAGCATACTTTTTCACCATAGCTGGAGTAGGATCCATGATTTTTATATACTGATGTTGAGGCCAAATTATTTGGCAGTGCAATTGAAACAGTCAGTAATGTGTTGAAGATTCTCTTGGCTGGAGTCCCTCAATCCCAAAGCAGGCATGTAGAGTTGGTTTATGTGTATGTTTGTCAGCAGTTTATCCTGCCTAAGCCCCTGACATTATTTTATATGTGCTTGGTGTGGTCATTCAGCATCTACAGAGAGCTGTCAAGACATATGTGTAGGTATCTAAGGTTTTCCTGTGCATGTGGACCATGTACAAACCCAGGAATCTAGGCAGCTAAACAACAAATAAGACAACAGATGTATTATCTGGCATTTTCCAGATGCCCACCTTCCACTTTTACTGCTTGCATCACGTTCTTTCTGGTATCCAGAACATGTGAGTCCTCATGGAAAGTTGGTCACTTGGGGCAGCAATGGAGTTAGGAAGTAAATACAGAAGTAAGACACAAAGTAGGCTGTGGTATATTTGCTGAATGTCCTTGCTGCTGTTCAAGAGTCTCCCAGAACACATCACTGCTTATAGAATGGAACATTTCTTAGTCATGTTCTGGTTTATTTAAGTTTGTTCTTGCACCCCTAAGTGTTAGTAGTTAATTTTTGTTTGATCATGATCTCAACTGAGAGTACAGAAGAAGAGAATATAGGGAGTACATTTTAGGGAGGTCAGGAATACCGATTATCTACCTACTGATTTTTCAAAAAGGTATTTACCACTGGTATTTTTGAAACAAAATTAATAATCCTTCATATTTCAATTTGCTCTAATGAGACAGGGGAAAAAAGAAGTGTAGAATTGATTGTGTGTAGAATTAAGAGTGCTGAAAGATTTTCTTTTCAGCCATGAGTTAAATCTGAGTTTCCAGAAAAAATGTTAGATCAAAGGTGAAAGATCCCTGATAGAGAATGGCAGTAACTCTTGGTTCACTTGTGGAACACATAGTTCTTTAACCATGGCAGGTTCCCTTTAAGGTGTATCACAGTGTTTTACTTACCTTGTAAATTACCTTTACTTTCCTTGTAAATTAAATCAGTCTGTGAACCTAATTCACAGTCAGATCAATATCTCAGCTTTGGAGCTGACAATGTGTATGCTCTGCCCTGCAAGGCACCTGGGTTTGCTATTCTGGAGTCCACCTGCCATCATGCAGCTGTCACAGCCCCATTGTCCCTTTGTATCTCTCTTCTGTGTGTTTAAACTGGGCTTAATGGAAGCTGCCTGTACAGAGATTACGCGAGGGTGTTTTGAGATTTTTACACTGATGGTGGCAAGTAATGCATCTAGATTGATCCTTTTTTTTCCCTTAAAACCTACTTCTTTGCTTGCTAAGTGTTTAAAGATGAAGTGATAAAAATCTGTAGAATTTGTGATGTTTTACTGATACATCCTAAAGATGTTTTAAAAATTAATGCTTTTAGTGTTTTCTGGACTATGTTTTATTACTTATAAATCAATAACAAAAATATATTCACTGTGTATTTAATGGCATTGGAAATGTAAATATGCCACTTTTATCTCTGTCTCTGAATTGCCTAAAGTTGATCAGTATCAGCACTATGGACTTTAGAGGATGGATTATTTATCCTACTTTTTTCCTGAACTTGATTTCTCTGAATTGCTGTTACTTTATGTGTATTTCATTGTCCACATTGGCCTAGCAATTACTAATTTCCACAGGGAGAAACCCAAATGATTTCATTAGGACCATTTGACCTGGAAATGAGAATTGTCTTTGAACAGAACACAGGTTTTTAGTAGAAAAGAAGCGTATGGGGAGGGGAGTTTTTGTTGGGTGTTTTGAGGATGTTCAGCAAGGTAGAACAATTAAGTTAAAAACTGTGTGGACAATGACTGATGAGATGATAACGTGAGATAAGAACATGGTGAATCCCGAAAATGTGACGTTGTTGCTGTCGAGCTATTCCTCAGAATGTTTTATGAAAACAAAAAGCATTTTGAGTTACTCTCTCCCATTTTGTCTGATTTCCACCCACAGAAGATTTCGCCCTGGGTGGGTTTGCGCAAGATCAACATCTCCTACTGGGGCTGGGATGACATGTCCCCTTTCACCAACACCACCCTGCAGTGGCTCCCCGGGGAGCCCAACGACTCCGGCTTCTGTGCCTACCTGGAGAGGGCAGAGGTGGCGGGGCTGAAGGCAAATCCCTGCACGGCCATGGCAGACGGCCTCGTGTGTGAAAAACCCGTGGGTAAGGAGCCCCCTGCACCCAGCCACTGAGGACTGCTGTGGGGAATAACAAACTGTTCAAGGTTTCCTTTGCCTAAGAGGGATTTTGGGACAATTTGGATCGAATCATTATAAAATTACATGTATTTTTTTTAGTTTTTTGAAATAGCTGTAATCTATTAATATTCCTAAAGCAGCAAATGTTTATTTGAGAATTAGTTCACGTGGCTTATTTTACATTACAAAAGAGACATGAATCCAAAATTCTAATGTCTGTCTTTTAGGTTTGTTTGTGTATAAAAGTTTACTGTGACAAAGAGTCACTTGACTGCTCAAGTTAACATACATTAAAATGGGCTCTGTGAGCTATGAGTCATGCTGAGTTTTGCATATAAAGTTTTGTAAAATATGATTATATTTATGTACAGAAACATAAATTTGGATCAAATTATTTATAGCTAATTAAGGAACCTAATTACCACTTCAACAGGTGTTTTTCTAATGGAACAAATGGTGAAAGAAAAAGATTGAACTTGTGTTGAAAATGATGAAATATTTGTGCTCCTCTTCCAGTCAGTCCCAACCAGAATGCCAGGCCCTGCAAAAAGCCGTGCTCCCTGAGGACAACCTGTTCCAACTGCACGAGCAATGGCATGGAGTGCATGTGGTGCAGCAGCACCAAACGGTGTGTGGACTCCAATGCCTACATCATCTCCTTCCCATATGGGCAGTGTCTGGAGTGGCAAACTGCCACCTGCTCCCGTGAGTACCTTAAGGAATGTTCATCTTATTATATGTGTTGTTAGATTTTGTTTTTTTTTCCGTTGAAAAGAGCTGAAGGGATTCAGTGCATTTGCTAGTGATAAAAAGATTTTCAAGTGAATGATCTTATATAGCTAATAATGTGGGAAGTCAATGCTGGATGCATTTCTTAGATAGTGATAAAATGCTGGCAGTTCTTTGATGATGAAATGTATTTAGTCTTTTGAAAGTGTGAGAAGTATCTCCTTTCAGATAAAGAAAATTACCATGATTGTTTGTATGACCAGTGTTACTGTGACAAATAATGGCCATGAGCTGAAACAAGATACTATTAAAATTACATAAACCAATATGTAGAACTTCAACTTACACAACATCAAGTTATTAAGAAAAGGAAGTATGCTGAATTTTTAAAGGTTTAAATGTTCTGATTTTTTTTTTAGATTCACCCTATACCATTTTCCTAACTTGATAAGACAAAAACAAAGTTTTAATTAGGATCATAGTAGTCTTGAGAATATTGTAACACAAATGCAAAACAAATTATCTTGGTCTTCCTTAGATTCTTCTCCTTTGCAGATGGAGATTATTAACCCTTGATCCCTGATAACTGACTCTTGCACATTGTTTATGTTCTCTGTAGAAGGAATTCTATTAGGCCATCAGGCAAGTTGAGGAGGTACAGAAAACTTGTGCTATGTGATCAGGCTGGATCAGGCTGCATTAATGTTCAGGGTTGCCCATTTCATCCTTTGGGGCCAAGAGACAAGTGGTTTCTTACTTTGTCAGGGAGCAGAGTTGCTCCCTGGATGTCCCTTTTGGAATCACATTTCATCAGCACTTGGTGCCATGTCTCGAGGAGAATTAGCAACCTCCTCCAAGCACCTTTCAGTGTATCAGGCAGAGCTGCTCCTCCCCAGGCTGAGACTGACCAGAGTCAGCCCCATGCAGTTCCAGCAGTTCCAGGGTTTATTGGTGCCATAATTGATGTAGGTGCTGGAATGAGCTGCGTGCTGCCTTAGATTCTTGTCTTAGTTGAGGTTTGTTTAGAACAATTCCTCAGTCGCCATTGTACAGAAGATTGGTTCTTAGGATTTTACTGTCCTTCAGGATTTGTGAAGTGGACATTGTACTCTGCTTATTGCTCTGCTCTAAGAGAGTTTTTCTGCTTACTTCTGATTTCCTTTCTCTCTACATAAGAGTCTTTTGATATCAAAGCCTCTGGAATGTTTAATTTCCAGATATCTTGTGACAGGATTAATGATCTTGACAACAAGCAACTTGCTTTCAGGATCATAATTAGATCATAAATCCATTTGATAGGTTATGGATACAAATTAAAAAACACCCTGAAGAACACAAATGACGTTACTTGCTTTTACCCAAGCTTCAGGAAAATACTAAGTTTCTTGATGTTTCTGTAATAGGAAGCATTGATATATTCTAATCTTAGGAGAGAAAAAGAGCTATATCTACCAGGCCACTGGGTATCTGCTTTAAAGGGAAATAAGGCATAGGAAAGCTTCTCCTTCAGGCTAAACTGGCCAGGAGCCCATATTCCTCTAATTGAGATTCCTTCTTCATCCTTAATAAGCACAGAATGTAATGAGCCAGGACCATGTTGAGCTGTTCTGGTAAACTTTTCGGCTTAGTTAGTAAATTTCAGGTATTAATCCAGGTTCTAGTACCCAGGTTCAGTGTAACAGGTAATAGGAACACTTAATCTCTTGTCAATATGTTTGGAATAATAATTCTGTAGTTATTTGAAGGTTTCTCTCTCTTAACCATTCACAGAACCTTTTTTTTTTCCTCTCCTGTAAAGGAATCAATTTTGTAACTTATAAAATATTGATAGCGAGTTGTAGCAGAACATAAAGAGATTGAAAATCTGGAGATAAAATTGACAGAATACCACATGAATGATGCTTATGTTTTTAAACTAGCAGATATTATGTCAGCCTGAACTTTCAATTCAGGTTTTTCTCTTTGTGTAATGTTTGCACATCATGCTGATTCAATTTGTTTGGGGAACATAAGAAATTGTTTTTAATTTGATTGTCATTTTTGTCAGGTCTGTAAAAGTTTATATTAAATAAGGCAAAAGTGATTTGCTATATACCAGTTCAACATTATGTAAAGGCAATTTTGTGTGAAAATGTACTTTCTATTCAACAAATTAGAAATAAACAAGATTCTGTGTCTGTAAGCAGTTTTCCCAGAGTTTTATAGCATCAAATATTTTGCATTTAAACAAGAAAATGCATGTCCAAATGAAGCATGGTTCAGACATTATTTTAATCTAAATGACTTGAAAATTTTATTAGGTTGATGTATCATTATTGCTTGCTGCTGAAGTAATGAACTATTAAGTGGATTCCCTTATCAAGGGATAGTGTTTCTATTTGAAAAATGGACTGTAACTATACCTTTAAAAAATCCTCCTCGTTTTTAAAATTTTATTTTTTATTTTGAATGACTAATTCTGAGCTTTTGGATGTTTTGCTCTGAATGAAAAAAAAAATTCAGAGAAGCATGTATGATTTAAAATACAAAAAAAACCCCCAATAACTAAGAACTTCACATTTATTTTCACAACTCGGAATTAAAATGAGGAATGCTGTTTTATTGGTGACATATTGTCATTTTAATACCTACTTGCCAAAAACTTGCATTTCCACTCTTCCCTACATCTTCCATCCATTATGACTTTTGATTGAATAGCTGACAGTTGAACAATCTCGGGCCACCTATAGAATTTCAAAGAAAACAAAATTGCTGCTTGAATATCCCCTTCTTCCATCAACAATTGCTTCTCAGCTCTCTTCAGATTTTCAGCTGAATGCCACTACAGAGAATAGCTGAGGATTTTTGCTTTTGCTTCTGTTTTATCCTCTGTGAAGATAGTGCAGCTGATACTTGAGGGCTTTATAAATAGCCGCATGAGTATAAATAGCAGCATGAGATTTGTTTGGATTGTTTAGAGTGCATCTCTGAAAGGGCAAGCCAGCCAGTGCAGAATGATGGTCTTTATTTTTCTGCTGACCTTCTAATGTATTCAAAAGCCTGAATTTGTATCATTCAGCTTCAGCTCTGGTGGTTTAAAACTGATTTTCCACGTTTGACAATTTGCAACAACAGTTGGCCTTTTCCCGCCCCTGCTATTTTCTATATTTGGGAAACTTGAAATATTTCCTCCTGTTTGGATTCTTCCGAGTCTATTGAAGAGCTCTTGCTTCAGCTTTCTGTGCTGTTAAAATCCTTTTGAGATTCACTCAGATTCTTCACTGCCTGTTTTCCTGATACCTGCAGGTAGACTCTGCAATATTTTTTCTTTCTGCAGCTTTGATTACTTTTAAACAATTTTAATAGCTGCTGAAGTCAGAGGAGCTAGCTTTATTCTGCTCTCAGTTAATTTAGTTAGCAATGAAATCATTCTCCTCAGTATTCCTTCTGTGGACCAGGGGAGTCCAGGTAACTGTGAACATTATTTGGATGCAGTGTCCTGGCTGCAGCTGAGCCACAAAGAGAAATTATTTGAGTGTCCTTCAGAATAACTCTGGGAATCTTTGAATTACTTTCTTCTTTTTAAAAAGAAACTTAGATAATTCTGGCTTCACAGCAGGAGCTTACCTTCATGTGTGCTTTTAAAATTTAATTTTGCAAGCCCATAAAGTTAATGTGAGGAGAGATAGGGACCCATAGTGATCAATGTTTGAATGAGTAGGATGTTAATTTGATCCAGTGTTACAACAGTAATTAAAAAAACTAAGGTGTATCAGAACAAGCTTAAAGAAGCTTGGGAACTTTAATGATGTTCCTGAAGTTACTAAAATGTTAATTTCTTATTAATAGAAAATTATAGTGGCTTCAGAATAGGAATTTTATTTGGTTCTAAACAGATTTAAAATATGAGGAAGGCTGTTGAATTATTTTAAAGAATAGATTTGGATTTGAAGGAGGTTTGGCTTTTAGAATGCAATTTTAAAAATGAAGCCTGATTAACTGATGAGAACCTTAAGATATAGTTAATTTAAATGGGATTGAATTATGACTTGTAGCTTGAGCTGTGTGGCATGCTAGCTTGTTTCAAAAGCTGTATATAAGAAGACTAAGTCATATTTGTAGGTGAATACTCAGATGAGATACAGGGGTACTTCATGCCCAAAATAGTTTTTGATTTGAATTTGAATGATCCTGTGGTTTTTTATATTTATAGATATTATCATTCTTACTTGGTTAATTGACCTTTTATTGAATTCTAGTTTTCTGTTTCAGTAAGATTAGTAATAAATGCATTCTATATTAATAATAAGTAAAGAATGTATATTTTCTTGTGTGTCTAATGAAGATGCACAATATTCTTTTTCTGCTTCATTATCTTTGTTGATTTGAAATCTTTATTGTTGCATTGTGGTGTAACAAACACCTGCTGTGTGATTTGTGATCTTTAAGGAAGTACAGCTTTTAATGAAAAATGTGATATTCTAAGTAGTATTAATGTTTTGGTTTTTAATTTGCACAAAGAAAAAGAAATGCTAAATTGTTTATCCATCACCTGTTGTAAAATCCAAGCATCTTGTTTTAAAAGCAATGCATTAATACTGTTTTCCATGCACTAAAGCTCAAAACTGCTCTGGGCTGAGGACCTGTGGACAGTGTTTGGAACAGCCAGGATGTGGATGGTGCAACGATCCCAGTAACACTGGCAAGGGACAGTGCTTGGAAGGCTCCTCCAGAGGCCCAATGAAGCCTGTCAGTGCTCACTCCAATGAAATGGTGCTTGATGCTACTCTTTGTCCAAAAGAAAAAAATTATGAGTGGTCTTTTATCCAGTGTCCAGGTAAGGTTTGCTTCCCTTTTTTCTCTTAGATGAAATAAGAGTGTAGGCACACCAAAATAACATAATTGTTCTAAGTAATGCAAATCAAATATAATTTTCATGAAAGATTTGTTTCTTCCAAAATATTCCCTAAATAAAGAGTTTGTTAGTCTCTGTCTGCTGAACACAAGTGTAGGTTGACATGTAAAATACAATGCAAGAATTTTAGCCAAAATTGCCATTTATTTGTAAATGTTTTCACCCACCCTATCCCTACACTTTTAGAAATCAAACTATATTAATTTTCTTCAACTCTTGCTTTCTTTTGGCTCCTGTATCCATCAAGGAGTGGAACTGGGGAGAAATTATCCATAGGAGACTACTGATGGACACAAGATTCCCTCCTGCTTATGCCAAGTCCAGCTGACTGTCAGAATGGGGGGTTGCCAAATACCTGAGCTGAGTTCCAGCTGCCCTTTTAGACATGAATAAAATATATGCTTGTGTAGCCTTAAGAAGAATCTCTGAAGTCTCAATTTAAGACAGTCTGATTATAGTATTTTAATTTTTAAGTTCATTGGGAAAGTAAGGAAGATACCAGGTGCTGTATTGATTAAGACAGTGGAATCTGTGCTGCTGCAGCCTCTGGTGTGCAAATCCTCCAGCCCTGACAGCAGAGTGTGGAAGCAGCAGTGGAGGACTGCAGGCAAATGAAAAGCACACTGGGGACTTTGACTGCCCTCCAGTAGTCATTTACAATAAATAATATGGTTTAAAAGACAGCTTGAAAACTTTTTTTTTCCCTTAGAATTAATAATATAACTGTGCTAAAGAGTTTTTTTCCAGGAAGTGTTCTACTGCTGATAATTCTGGAAGCTGGAGCTTCTCTAGGATCAATACTTTCATGGTGTACATGCAGCTGTGTTTGCTTTCTTGGCTGCTTTTTTTTGTCAGTTTATCCTCTCTGTGTGTATGCATATATATAGAGTGAGGGTTTTTTTAAAGTTTTAGAATAATGAAATGAAATATAAACCCAAGTTTTACATATTTTCCCAAATATTGCATGTTTTCAGTTAAAACCAAAGAAACCTTCCACATAATCTACTGCTACTTCCTGAATAAAGAAGCTTCTAGTACATTTCTGGAAACAATAGAATGATATTCTGTTGTTGTTGTTTAGAAATTTCATTTCTTTGTCTATATATTGATAAGTGCATTGTTAACCCTCCAGTGCAATGCATGATTTCTGCCACTAGTGAAATTGTAATAGATAAATATATTGCTTGTCTAAACTGCTTTGTTTAATATTTATTCTTCATGGATAAAATTCTGTATTTGTTATATGTTCTTACCAAGAATTTACTAAAGTTCCACTTCAATTTAACATCTCCTAGCTTTATGAGTTTAAGGGACAAATACTACAGAAGTAATAGAATTAAAATTAAAATTGATGTGGAATTTCTTTTTGATCTGTTTAGGCTGGAGGTTTTGTTCCTAAGATTTTGTTTTCATTTTCATAGGATATTTTCTGTAATGGATTATACTAACACAGTTTATTCTTAGCACAACAATCATTTGATGTACTTGAAACAAGATAGAATTAGAGNGCTGGAGGTTTTGTTCCTAAGATTTTGTTTTCATTTTCATAGGATATTTTCTGTAATGGATTATACTAACACAGTTTATTCTTAGCACAACAATCATTTGATGTACTTGAATGAGCAGTTTGCAGTTAGGATGAAAATATAAATAGATAGTTTATACCATGCAGTTTGGAGATTATTCTGCCACATTGGTGAATAGTTGGCTGAACCATTCATGTTCATTCAGGCATGCACTCATTTTTCCTTGTAGTCCATATCCATCCTCCTTCCAGTGCCTCTGGGCAATTGTGCTGGTGATAAAAATTTTAAATTCTTTCTCATTTTATGTTTGTTCAAAACTTTAAGATTAGTATTCATCAGGCAGTATAGAAAATGTTTATTTTTGTGACTGGTCACTTTGAAATCAATAGGTTTTAAATAAGCTGTCGTAGTATTTCTTTTGATAGGAATACAATTTTATTTTCATCAGATTCTTAGTTTAACTGAACTACTTTTATAAATAAAATTGAAAATAACATATATATATAGAAAGAAAAGAAAAATAGCTTTGACATTCATCGTGTGAGAAGAAAGGTTTAGGTAGAATGCAAGTCCAAGTTTTTCTTTAAAGTCTAAATTTCTCCTCTGAAAAGCAGTGTGAGTAGATTCTAACTAGTTTGTTAAAACTAGATGAAATACCTTAACAGTAGATCCAGATTGTAATGAAGACACTCTTCATAAATTTTCCTAGTTTTAATTATTTTCTAAAAACTATTATCATATATTGTCAGCTTCATCAACTATTTCAACACAGAGATCAAAAGCAAATTAGACATAAAATTGCTTCTCTCCAGGGCAGCCTCACTGAGGATTCAGCTAAAGTACATTTTTGTGCATGAGGAAAATGACTTTGTTACTGCCAGTGATGTACATTAAAAGGACTTAAGGAAGAAAGGAACTTTTACAAATTTAACTCCTAATTCTTACTTAATGGTCGTTATGGTGTCTCATTATTTTAATGACTATTTTAATTATTTAATACTGATGTCTCCAGTTTGATTGCACTGAATCAGCTTTGAAATACTTTGAACTGTGCACTTCTTCTGACTTTTTTCAATGAGATGAATATTTTAAGGGAAATCAGCAATTATATTATGTAATTTTTCTGTGGTGTGTCATGTCAGTTGTGGATTGCATTACTTCTTATTGTGTATATAAATTTTTAAAAAATTGTTTTAAAATATCTTCCATTTTCTTTGACTCAACAAAATGTAAGAATTCAGAGCTGTTATATATGACCAGATAATACTATGATTAGCAGAAAACTAAAATTTGCAATTAAGGTTGCTGTTAATAACACAAAAAATTAAGAAATACAAAACTAAGCATTAGGAAGAATAGAAAATTTATAAATCAATGGCCCACTAGTTAGAGAATATTAATACTAAGCATTTGTCCTACACTATGATATAGTCTTAATTAGGCAATCTTACTTTAATAGAGCACCTATTTAATATACTCTCTGTTTTTACTTTAGCTTCTTGGGCTGTATTTTTTTTACATTTGCTTTAAATAATTTAATGTGTAAAACATATACACAAACCTCAAAATGGAGCTGCAACTCATGGTGCTTTTGTGTAGCTTTTCCTGAGAATGGCAACAAACTGCAAAAGAGGGAGACACCACAAAGATGTCTAAAAATTGAGTGTTGGGAAGAATAAGGCTTGTGATTTCTAGAGATTTAGTCAAGATAGTGAAAAAAAGTAATAGTACAGAAATGTTTGATACTTGTTTGGAAGATTCTCTAGGCATAGTTACAGAAGGAAGAAGAGATTGTCAACTTGAGAGGGTTTAGTGGTTTATGAGCCAAGTCTGGCAATGGCTATAAATATATTAGGCTACTAAATTATAAAGCAGCTCTGAAAACTTCTAAATCATGCAGTGAGAATCTCTTTTTTCCCCTTAGCCAAGACACCAATCACTGTGACATTTAAATTAAAAATCCAAATTTTTAAAAAATACAATCTCACTGTGATATCTGTCCTCTTCCAATTCTTCCACCCACTTTGGCACTGACCAATTGACAGGTCTGACATGGTTTGACATTTGACAAGCTGCTGTAATTGACAGATTACTAATCTGCTGGGCACCATGAGCTCTGAAGCTCCACTCTATAGAGAGGTCATCCTTCAAAACCTGGCAGCAGGATCAATGATTCTGACAGGATTCACATTGTGATTTTGCTGCAGGAGTGATCAGTGCTTTCTGAATTTCCCCAAAATGTGAAGCTATGGAGTGGAGCTCTGCTGCAAGATCAGTGGTTTATAGTGGTGTAATTTGACAAAAAAGCAATTTTATGCTTTCAAGGTCAGGTGTGAAAAAATTATGTCAATAGGAATCCATTCTGATTTTACTGTCACCAAAATTGACTGTAGTGAGGAGGGACTGGAGCTGTTGGATGTGGTCCTGATGTCCTTAAAATTGCTTTGTATGCCAAAGCTCACGGGGGTGAGGACAATTAAAAACAAGATGGTATTTGGTAAATTTATTTTGGAAGTTCTCTCTCCCCACTAGATAGGTTTAGCTGTGAGTTCATGTTCTCCATCACAGTAGGCTTTCACATGCTTCACACTTGCATGTAGGTATTGAGGTTTTCATGAAATCTGTTAGTGACTTATTACCTCTTCTAGGAAGTGCCTGGACAGCATTTTAAAGCTGTAAGGGCTAATTCAGTCATTCCACTGGCAAAAAAAACCCTTTCTCATTAAAAAACCCCTTAAAACTTGTATGTCGCTACAGAGCCAGTTTTTGTGTGAATTTGTGTATTGCACTGCTGGTTTGGAGAGGTTCAGTGTCAAAGTGCAAATGTATTTATGCTGGTTATTAGTCAGGACTAAACTCCTCAGAATCACATTTTACTCCAATTTTGTATCACACAGACACGATTTTGTTCCAAAGAGCAATTTAATAATGAAGCTTTTTAAATGTTGTTTTCCAGCTTGCCAGTGTAATGGCCACAGCACCTGCATCAACAGCAACGTCTGTGATCAGTGTAAAAACCTAACAACAGGAAAGCAGTGTGAGACCTGCATGCCAGGGTATTATGGGGATCCCACAAACGGGGGACAGTGCACAGGTAAGTTCTGCTGCTGGAAGGAAAAAGAAAAATATCAAAATGACATTTTATGTAATGTGAATTTAATGTTTTTAATGTAATGTGAAATTAGTTTTTCTGTAAAGGTTAAAAGTTCATTTTATAGTACAGATGAGCTGATCAGGTAAACTAATGATTCAAAATCAGATTAATATATTTAAAGAGAAACTCATTCAGAGTCATCATTTTGCAGTTGTTCTCTCAGGAGGGGGAAGAAACTCTCTTGGAACAACACCTTAAATCCTATAATTTCGGAGAGACATGATTAAATTCAATGTAAACAATTGAATTGAAGTAGTGAGGTTATAGATGCCTTATATATAAATAAATAAAGTTATACATACTCTATATTATAAAGTTCAGTATCTGCCATAATGTCTAGTAACGCTGATTTGTATAAATACTTGATGCTAGTCAAGAAATTAGACATTTGACAGACCAAGAAGTTTTACTCATGTACAGTTGAAGCAAAAAAGTCTGGTGTGCTGAGGATGGCAAGGCACCTGTACCTATTCAAAGTTTAGTTTTAAACTGCTGCACTGGAGGATTCTCCTTGCAGTGAAAGAGAGAAGGAAGTCCAATACTCCAGATGGTTTTTGTGCATTGCTTTAGGGCTGCTTTTTCACTTGTCTGGGTGGTTTTAAAGTCAGCAGTAACTCCTTCCCTTCAAAACAAATGGTGAAAGGAGGAATATATTCAGTATGAAAAGTCAGTAATGTTGACTTTGAATCTAGGAGGGTGCTGGAAAGTTTTGTCCCATGACTTTTTCTTCTCCATTACTGATGTTTCTTTAACCAGACCTTTGTTTCTCAAGGAATATTTCTTCATTTAAAGGCTTTGTTGGTTCCTCAGCACTTTAATGTGCAGTAGGCAATGCATAAAGATTCACATCTGGTAAACTCAAGCACAATATGTAAAAACTGTGTTCAAGGGGATAGAAAGATTAATGTCTACCCTTACTGACAATTGAACATTTTGCTGAGGCTTTATGATGCTTTAAATAATTCTTAATAGTTCAGTTTTTCTCCTGAAGTTGACAAAATGTTCTTTTGCTGTCTGTATCACCTTTATGGCAAAATGATGTATTCATACAGCTTTTATTCTTCAGGGATACATTAACTATCAAGCAAATAAGCATTCCATCACCTTTAGTGAAATATGCGTGGTGCAATAATGGCTGGAATCAATTTATAAGACCAGTAAAATTATAAATTTTACAACTTGTTTTTTCAAACCTAGTCTGTAAGAATGCATATTTTTATTGGTAGACATGATTTTAACAGGAGCCCTTTTGACTATAGAATGCTTTAATAAATAAAAATTATAATTATTTTTATGCTTTATCTGCTATGGTGTGCTGTATTTTTAGTATAGAGCCCATAATAAATATGTTTACATCCTTAGGATATTTCAAAGGTTATAGTCATTGTGAACTGTTAGATTTTCTTCAGGATCATGAGTACTGTGATAGAGGTGCCCAAATTGTGGGCCAGGGATTTCTGCAGGAAAAAATACCAGTGATCCATAGATGAGTCAAATCAATGTTACTGAGATTTAAGAGGGTTTTGGAACCATAGCTGGGATCAGGCACTGTGCAAACATAAAGAAACAAAGTAATGGTTCTGTTTCTTTTCTCCTTCATTCTGCTGATGCTATTGGTAATGTAGAAAAAAAAAATAAAGATGACTGGAAATTAAAACCATAATTAAAATAGAAACACACAGAGAAAAAGATGAGTGGAAGAAAGGGCAACCCAGTCAGAAGTTGAGCTTAAGTGTGACTGAAATAAAGAGAAAATAAGACAGGAAATTATATAAAAAAGCCAGTCAAAGGACAAAAGAATCACAAGGAACTAAAAAATACCCAAACCAGTCATCTTTATAGTTCCATCTTGTGTCACTTTGCTGCTGCCAGCTGAGCTTCTGGCTGGGCCTCACCAAATTTCCTTTTCCACTAAGGACTCAGCCTTTGGTTCCATGGCTGCCTGGGCACATGGTGCCTTTCCCCTTGGAGCTCCTGAGTAATTTCTTTGAGGATGCAGGTTGAAAACTTTTTGAAGTCATGATGAGATAATGACAATAACTCTGAAAGTACATCTGTAAATCTATCACATCCCTCACATTTCAAGTTACTGTAGTCACAAGGGCATTGTGGTTTCCAGCTGGAGAGAGCCAAGGCTGGGACAGAGGCTGTACCTGATCTCTGCAGTGCAGAGGTGAAGTGGTGGGCTCTGGGACAAAAGCTGCCAGTCATCTTCCTAACACACTCAGGACACAAAATAACTTTTCCCAGTGTCCTGACAAAAGTACTTATGTATTCAGTACTCATATTACGTTTTCTGCTGTCATGATATATGTACTTAGAGGTAAAATCTGAGCTCTTAGTTTGGCTGTTGGTGATACAGACTGAAATGATTTGCAAGAAAACCTTCCTTTATTTTATAGGTTGCATTAGCCCTTGTTGTTCCTTAGATCACTGATCTTGAAAGGAAGGAGGAGGATGTGCATAGCAAGCCTTGCAGTCCTTGGAAAACTTTTTTCCTTAGCTATGCCAATGGTTTCTGTTTATACTCCAAGGAGGTCATTCAGAAAGTGACTGTTCACCTCTGAGTGATCAATTCTGTTCTAACCTTTGTCCAGGGATGGCAAATTCTGTTAAAATAAAATGATTTTTTTCCACTTGGGTACAAATGGTGGCTTTACAACTGTCAACAGATAACTGATACATTTATAGTGGTATTGCATAGTGTTATGCTATCAAATTACTATGGAATGAGTAACAGTTGTTATAGAAAAACGATATAATTCAGATTTCAAAAGGTTTTGAATAGTTGTGATTAAAGAACGGATAAAAAAATTGACTTTTCTGGATTTTCACTCACTATAATTGTTGACATTTCAATAGCTTTAAAACAGATCTAAGGACTTGCTTTGCATCCTGATATGGTGTAGGCTTAGTAAATGTGACAAACCTTGCAGAAGGACAAAGAAAAGATGGAGACATAATAGCAGGCTTCAAATGCTCTAAGGGAAGCTGAAAAGAGAGAGATGATAAAGTGTCTTCCCCCATGCCCCTGTTTTGGTTGAGGAGGAAGTAATGGGATTAGATTGCAACAAGAAAGATTAAGGTGGAATACAAGGAAAAATTTCTACTGGTTAAACTGTGACAGATTACCTAAATATGCTATGAAATCTGCATTATCACTTACACTGTCCTTTTTAAATTTTCAAACATCTCAAGCTTTGGAAATGGGTAGGGAAGTAGCTGATTCCACACATTTTTCTCCAGTCCTAATATTCTGCAGTGCCTTGGAGTCTGAGATCTAGAAAGCAGGGAGGTATTGAGTAAAGATAAAGTATTCTGATTATATAGGAAAATGAGCTGTGGATAGCCATATGGCCATGGATATTTACCATTTCTGGCTCCTTAATGTCACTAAGTTGTATACTGCTAATTTTTGAATCTGTAGCATTTTTGTTGCTGAGGAGTTAAAAAGCTTCCCCTCCTTTGCAGGTTTCCCCTGTAGCTGAGACTCTCAAATAATTCTGAGGTTTATTTGTGTCAGAAGTGTGGTATTTTGGTTGCTGATGGGCAATAGTTTGGCAATGGTCATATTTTTTATAAAAAAGTACTGTTCTTTTTCTTCTTGAAATAACCATGCCTAATACCAATTACTCATTTAAATTCTGTCACTTGAAGTCTCTTTTCAACACCGAGAATGTGAGTTAGAGTTTGTATTCTTGGTGTAAAAATGAACTTTATATTTTGTTGTCCTAAGATGTGGCTTGCAGTAAAGATATATGTACTCCTTCAGTTCTTTCTGACATTTCATTGTACAAATATATAGTTTGAATTGTTTTATATTTGATTCATTGCTGCATTCTGTAGAAAAATCACTAATAAATTGCAGAGGTCTCTCATGACAAGGGAAGTTCTGTGACTGTAATCTATTAGTTATCTGTTCTTATACAAATTAAAATGTTTTCAGGTAGTCTGTGTTGTCAAATGGGTAGCCATAATAGAAAATGAAATTAATTTCTTACCCTAAATTATGAAATATTTAAATTTGTACAAAAAGATGTGTATTCCTTCTTGGAAAAAAATGGTAGTGTACAAATTAATAAGTCCAGACCCTGTGCACATGCTGAAGATTTGTACTCTAAATTCTCTGTCTGGCAAAGAAAACCATGAAGCCAGAGTACCACCCAGCTAACCAGGTAAAGTTACTGCATCCTTTTTAAGAGTTATCTCAATGTGCAAGAAAATAAGAGGGAAGGCAGAGGTGAATTCTGAGCATGAGGGAATAAGGTGCTCTGGGAAGAGGCAGGTTTGGGTTTCCAGGCCAGGCAGATCCATGGGCTTGGAGTGTTAATTCAGTGCTGTCATCTCATGCTAGAAATATTTAAGTAATCAAGCCCTGTCATGAACAGAATAAGGCACATTCTGCATGGTGGTAAAGATCAGATCAGAGAATCACAGCTCAGCCTTGTCTGTTCCTGAGCAGGAAAAGCTCTCCAGGTGTGGGACACCTGGGAAGCCTTTCAGTCTGAGCTTCTCAGGAGCTCAAAGGCAGATATTTCAAATCACTTTAATTTTTTTTCTAAATTTTGCTCAAGTCTCATTTGAGGGATGATTTTGAAGGCATGAAAATGTAAATTCAGTAATAGAAAATTCACCATCTAACATTAATGGATTTTGGAAATAAAGCAGCTTTGACTGTAGGTGTGAACAGGCCCTGGCTTGCTGTCTTGGTGGTTTGTTTTCTTCAGGGTCTTGTTCTGTTATGTGCTGCATGTCTGGGAAACATGCAATTTTTAAATAGAAATTCTAGAAGAAAATAGGGTTGTATGTGTACTACAGAGTGCACATAAAGTACCAAGATAAAACACTATGGGAGATTGCTTGGAACAATTTTGTTTCATCTTGGTGATGTTTTTTAGCATTATTTTCAAACTTATTAATCATCTACTTAGTTGTCATTGTTAAAAAAATTGCTCTAGCTGCTTATCATCTTGTCATTTTCTTTATGCATGGTATTTTAAAAAATTATCCTTACAATTTATGAGATTCCAGGAAAAAATTCTTTACAGTAACTAATGACACACTCAATGAATGTATAATACATTTAATAATAACAAGATCACGTGAGCATTTTGCTGTAGTGTCATTTTTTTTAATAAAGGGATAACACCCCAAGCAGCATTCAGTTTTCCCAGAATTGTGCTGCCATTGTTGCTTTTGCAGTAGGAGACTGTGAGCCCCAGCAGAGCAGGAACATTTTGTGCCTTAACTTGCACTGCTTGTGCTCTGAGCAGCCCTAAAAGGCACCTGAGACACTGATGACCATCCTGTAAAAGCTCCCAACCACACAGGCATTGGGGGGATGTTTTTTAAGCAAGTCTGCAGCATTTGTGTTTCCTTTATAGATCTTTTCCCTTCTCTGTTATCACATACTGGACATTTGCAGTACCAAAGGCAGCAGCTTCTCCCCAGTTTGGTTTGCAATCATTCTGTTGGGAAAGGCAAAGTTAATCTTTCACTGGAAACATCTTATATTTTTACCAGATCTTCAAATTATTATCAAAAGTCAGTATGTTTTTAGTGAATACACACCATGTGTGCATCACCTGTATTTGTACACATGTGCACACATCTGCACATGCTGCTCCCTGAATACATTCCACATAAACTTTGACACCTACCCAGGAGCCACCCAACTGGCATTTATCTACAGGGAGTGCCTCAAGACATTTAAAAAAGGAAATCAGAGAGGTATTAATGAAAGACTAAGGTGTCAGGGTTATTTAAAGGTACCTTAGGTGAAGGACTTTGGTGAAATTTAACCCAGCAGTAGATTAGTTGTATAGATAGATATTTGTGATTATTTGTGTTGGTGAAATAAATAAAAACTAAAATTTATTAGCGATGTGTTGACACTGAAGTTATATCTGAAGGAGGATCTTCCTTGGTGTTCAAATCTTGCTGCTCAGTAAATGTGATTATTCTGCTGAGTTACTGACAGCTGAGATGTGGGGTTTGGAGAGAAGAGGCCAAGGGTGCCACAAGCCATTGCTTCAAGTGTCTGTGAAAGAGAGACGTGAGAAAGATGTTAAACTCATCCTGGCAGCAGATTGACAATGGTCTCCTTGGATTTTAGCTTCCATCTAACTTCTAAAGGTGCCTAATGGGTAACTTTACACATTGTTTTGTCTGGCACTATTTCTATCTCTTTTACCTATTCAGCAGTGGCAACCTTCATAATGTGTTTTCATCATGATCCTCTGTGGAGGAGCTGATTCTGATTTCCTTCCTTTCCTGTCTCTCCAAAAGAAATACTGATAAAGGCTCCCATGGGCACCCTCAAGAGCAGACAGAGCCCTGTTCCTGTAGAGCACAAAGGGTGTTAGGCATTTAAAAAGAAAAAAAAAATGCAGTTTGATTACTTAAAAGTAATTGTGGAGTTCCTTAGATGGGCTGCCTACACCAAAACCCACTCTAATGCACATACTTTTAAGAAATATGCATTCTGATTTTTTTAACAACAAAAGCATCAATTTGAATTAGGTTATCTATGGAAAAATAGGAGAAGTGTGCTAAAGAAAGCCAGTTGGAAATAGATCCCAGGAAAATTGGCCCAGAGAGCCCAAGATGATGTGAACAGGAAGCTTTTGTTTGCTCCTCAGCCATATTCTTAAAATATAGTTACATGTGTATATATGAATATGTATTTGTATATGAAATTTTATGGACAGCAAATTACATAATTTCACACATTACAGAAAGCAACCTGTCTTTCATAAAGGAAAAAGTTGATAACATGACAAGGAAAACAATTTTATATTCACTTCGTTTTTTTGAAGTAAAATTGTTGTGTTTGTAGTTGATAGAAAGGTACCTGCTAATTTACATTTAGACTTATTTTTCAAGGTTTCAAAAAGTTATTTAAGCAATAGGTGAACAGAAAGCAGCAGTCTTACTCTTTCATTTTAACACTATCACTCTGTAGCTTTAAAATTACCTGTAGGTTAGGATTACATAGGGCAGGTAGAGAAGCATCAAATATAAAACATCTGAATATAAATTTTTTATGACTTTATTTAAGACAATAAACCAAAAAATGGAATTGTTTCCTTAAGAATAATTTTGTTTAGAAAATCTGAAATATGCCACCATTGTACTGTGAGTTTTGGTCTCAAAACACCTGGACACTAACAGCTTTAGGAACCATGTGATGCTGCTTTCAACAGGCAAAGTTAGGCACGTGCTGTTGGTCTGAGAAGCATTTTTGGAGTCCAAAAAGGAGAATTGCATTTAAAATTTCATCAACAGACAGATGTAAATTTGGACTTGTTTCTTCTACAACACACTTCTCTTTCAAAAATTTTTCTGATCCACAATCTGACATTCTTGGGCCCTGAGTCCTGTTTAAGGTAGGGCCAAGAATGGGGGCAAAGAGCTTTTAACTGACACCTGCTGGGAAAACCAGAAATGTAGGAAGCATAAACATCCTCAATTAGCAGAATAAACATCAGCAAAAGCATTTACTTCTGCATCTTCCTAAAGCAGAATTAAGAACAAATATGAGTTGGTCGGAGTTTTGAGTCTCCTAAAGGATGAAATGGTGGCTTGGGATTCAGAGTTTTTATGTAGTTTTTCTGCTTAGCTGTTTTAATATCTAGCATGGAGGGAATTGTATTTATGGATTTCACTGGTGCAAGATCATGCAGTTGACATTTCATCATTAGCTGTCTAAAATTTAGAGGAAATTTTGTATTTGGTTAAATATTGTGTTCTAGAAACCCTCTTTTCACAATGATTAAGAATGAAATTCAAAAATCAGAAGTATCTTTCAGTCCAGGCACTTCAAGCTTAGTCCCAGAAAAAAGGATATTCAGTGGATTAGATGCTTATGACACAGACCCAGGAGCCTATATGAATAAAGACATTTTATATAAAAGTAGGTAAATGTTGGAGATCAGTGGAAAAAGGAGTAGAGTGTGCTCTGTACTGTCTTCAGGTACCAGAATATGGAAATAAACTTAAAAAACTCCTGTTTGCTTGTACCTTGGTTTTGAAGAAACAGTGGGTCACAAGTTCACAGCAAAACTCTGTGGTAAGAAGCTGTAATTTAAGATTATTCAGACAAAGAAAAGCTCACATGCTAAATTCCATCAGGAAATATGATTTTGTTTATGCTGTACAAACAAAATATCCAGAGGTTTTGACGAATGAGGGGACTGTCAAGAAATCCCATTTTGCAGTGGTAGTGGTGTTTTGTTTTGTTTTCCTTAATCTATTTTTTGCCTCTCAGTATTGGATAGAGATGACATCAATTCCTTGGATTCTTTTAATAAAATGCCTTATCATAGAATAAAACCACTTACTATTAACTAAAATGTTGGAATTTGGTTTTAGTAGAGGAAAAAGGGCTTCTTGGTTCATATGAAACACAAAGAAAAGGGATTCTAGCACAATAAGCTATTCAAGAAAAGCTTCATATTGCTTTTTGCAGAGATTGTTAGAGTAGGCAGAACAAACACTCTTTTAAGAAGACCTTTTTCCCCAAAAGTGATTTGAAGATTTCTTTTTCTTCCTTTAATGAATGCTGTTTATTAAACAGTGTTCCAGATAGTCTGACCACTGAGTGAATAAAATGCCTGTGCTTGGGCTTAGTTTACTAAGGTTTACTTCAATCAGAATGTATTCAAAATCAGTGTTGTGCTAGTAAACCAGAAGTGGACTGCCAGAGGAAAAACTTAGTTGGGGAACTTGAAAAAGGCATCTTTAAAAACTACTGTTCCAGTTTTTCTGACTGCCAAGCAAAATTTGCTAAGCAAACTTCTCAATATGCTGTTAATTCTTGTGTACACATATGATTTTCCTTTTGATTTTTTTTTTGGTAGATTAGAGCTGTATTATAAAGTATGATTTCTAGCACAATTAATTTTAAGTTCAAACAAAAAACTTGAACTAAAATTAGGAAACTTTTTATAGATACATTTGTATTCCATAACCTACTTAGAGTAATCTTAGGTGAAGGACCTGGAGTTAGACTTCAAGGAAAGTATCATTGTCAAGTATCAATAGACATTTAAATGTCCATAATTTAAAAGAGAGAATAAAAAGAAGGAGAAGCTGTTGAATGTAACATGATTAACCTCCAGAGAGATATTTATTTGCGTGGCTGTGGGATTTCATAAGGTTTTGACAGGATACCTGTTCAGCGCATTTAACATTTTGGGTTGTTTTTTCCTAGACTGCATACAGAAGATTTTTATAAACTTCCTGTCAAGTACAACTGTTTTAAGCTACTGTTTGATTCTCTAAGTTTGATTTTACTTCCCAAAGCAGGCTCATTGTGTGTGCTCATTGCAGAGTGCTCTGATTTTAGGAACAGCCAGCATGGCAAAGTGTTGGTTCAAGCATCACCTTAGGACTGCTGTTGGAAGAGTTGGTTGTGGAGAACCACTGACCTTTTTTTCCTTGCCTAAGACAGTTTTCTTTCCATTGTGCACATCATGGTGTAATTATGTAGTTAAATCACTAGTAAACAATTTTAATAAATACAGTTTTGTTCCTTAAGCCTGAAGGCTACACTAGGCTGCTTTGCAGAAGTGTAACTTCTCCATCCAGCAAAGCTGATTCTAATTTACTCAAGTGGAGTGGGAGCAAGGCAGCTTTTTCAAAAAGAAAAATAAACTCCCCTTAATTTAAATTGTTTCTGAGGTCTACTATGCAACAAAAATATCTGAAATAGTAAAAAGAATAGGAACAACTTGTGCTATCTTAATCTGTGTAAGTAGCAGGCATTTTGTGCTTGGTCAGCATCTTATCCTGAGAACTTAGAATTCAGGCATCCTTTAATTGATCACCACTTATTGCTTTTACAGATATTGAAGAGATACAGCAGTTTGATTTATATTATATTCCTTTATCTCTGTGCTTATTTAATCTATGTGCAAGGATTAATGAGAGTTCTCCTGATGTTAGTGACCAGGTCCTCCTGCATGCTCTTGTGGAACATGGTTTCTTACAATGACGAACGAGTGGCTCTGCATTCTTCCTGTTGTGGGTTTTTTCAGGTTTACATGCTATAAATTTATTTTATGTGGTAAGGAATACTTTTAAAGTGTATTTCTGATGTGCTGTCTGAGCTTTATATCAGTATGTTCACCTTCCTAATGAAATGTGTAAATCCATTGGTTTCCAAATGCTATTCCTAGAGGAGATAGGCAGGGCATGATTTAGAAACTTTCAACTGTCTAGAAAAGTACTGATTTTGTCAGGCTCTGATAAACAAACATATTTTACCTGCTGTTGAAGGAGATGTCAAGAGCTCATGGAGATGCTGTGTCTGGCTCAGGAGGCGCTGAGGGCAGGCAGCTGCAAGTTGCAGATGACATTTTCTTAAATCACTGTTACTGGATCCTCAGATAAGCTTTGACTAAAGCCAGTCTTCTCCTCCCAAATGCAATAGAAATAGTAGGAATCTTGCTTGTTTCTAATTTCTGCATCTCCCCTTCTACGTGTGTTTTGGATTGAAATGCTCACCCCTTTCCCTGAGAGGGCTTGGGAACCCCCTTCTGGCTGGTGAGAAAACAGATTTTGAGGCATCATGTGACACATTTTTCAACTGATAAAGTGAAGATCCTCAAAGAAAACTTGTAAGGGCATTTCAGTTTGATTGCAGTTGATTCTGTCTTCATTTTCTAAATGCTAAATGCAATACATTACAATGCCAGACCACATTAGTTATTTAAGGAAAAAACCCCCTCAGTTGCACTGGAATACATTAAAAATCAGTTGTATTTTGTACCTCCTAATGGCTAATGGAGGGAAATGATTTCCTGGCTTTTCTATATCTATATCAGGCATTTTTGCCTGCAAAATTGTGTAAGTAATTTCTTTTCTTTGGGCTTTTACTCTGAATGACCAAATACATACAAATAGTTGCAATCACCAGTTGTTGGCTTAAGATGTTTTTCACCCTAGAATGGAATTTTTTCTTACCTCTAAGGCTGGTATGAATAACTTTGGAATGCTTTTAAATGATTTTGCTTTTCATACTGCCTTATAATAATCTTTTTTCTTTATTTTTTGTTATAATTTACAGTGTGTTCTCTTTAGAGAGAATGGGGGGAAAAATAGCAGCCTTTTGATGAAATGAAGTTTTTGAGCAAAATTTCCAAAATAGTAGAGAAGCTGCTGTCTTAAGAAAGCTTAAACAGACATAATAATAAAAATAATAATAATGGTTGTATGCCTTTTATTGCCTGAAAAAAATCTTAAACACAATCTCAGTATGGACATTAGACCATGAAGGCATCCAAAATCTTGACTTTGTATTTTTGCTTTGAGAATAACTATAAAGACTCACTGTTTTAGATTTTACTAAACCTAATAATAGTTTTAGTCCATCAGATCTGAAATTCTTTTTAAAGTAATTCTAATTTTCTTTGTGTTTTTATGTGAGAAATCTCTTCAGAGCTGAGAAAACTATGATTAATTTAGAAAATAATATTTGGATCTTGTAGGATTGTGAAAGATCTCTTTAAATGCTTGGATACATGAAAATCTGTCCCATACATCAGATACAGTTCAGTTTTGAATTGAACTCGTAAAATCTGCAGGGTAACCCAGTTTAATATTTTAGGCTATTTAGTTCTTAGTAACATTTATTTAGAAATGAAATGTATAAGTGGAAGGAATGAAAAGGAAACTGGTAAGTGTGACATGTTAAACTTATCTCCAAATAAAGTACTCTTAGTAATTTTACTTGGAATTTTTCTGTGTTCAAAGTTAATATAAAAATTCCAGTTTTTCACACAGATTAACGTGGAAAACATGAAATTGGTGCTACTGTATTTCCTGAGTTCATGTGGCAATGTTTTGGTTCAGCTTGTTTGTCAGTAGAAAACGCATATTATTCCAAGGGCAAGCTATAAAAATTCTGCACAGTGGCTCAGTATTGGCATGAGAGATTCAGGCACAGCATGACTCTTGTTAATTGTTTAAGATTCTGTTCAGTTCCTAACAAGAAAAAAGATCCTGTCTTTCAGTGTTAATCTCGTGTGTTGCATTTTCATTATCCACTTGTATAAAACAAAATTATGGTTTTCCAAGCTGTCTTTATACTGTTAGTTGCTGATGATTAAAGACAGCTTTATTGTGATTGCTTGAGAGGTATTTATTAAAAATAAACAAAAGAAATCAGTTCACTTTTCAGGATGAATGCTTTGAACAGAAGGAATAATGAAATACAAACACTGCAGAGCTATTTTATCAGAGCAAAAATGGCTCAAGAACAAATACAAGCCTTTAATTGATGAAGGTTTTCTGTAAGTTTAACCAAACTAAATTTTGATTTCTGCCACAGATAATCAGTCTGTTTGTTGTTTCTGGGTTTATAAGGATAAATATCCCACTTCTGGAATGTGTGTTTAGTCCTGGAAGCCAAGGAGATGACACCTGTGATTTTCAGATTGCTTGCCTGTTGCTTTTCAGGAAAAATTGCCTTACCAGTGGTCACATGGTCTCAGAAGAGTTAATTCAAGGTTGAATGATACTGTCTGTGTTTTACTGTGACTTCAAGTTCCATATCCAAGTGATATAAATCCAAAACATTTGTCTGTTCTGTTTACCTTTTCTCTCTGTCTCACAGCCCTTAGCACTGTGTTAGTGCACATACCATTTTCCTTTTTTGTGCTATTAGGCTACTATAAAAATAAATTGATTTGAGACCAAAGAAAGATAAACCACAAGGTAAAACAAGAAAGATGAAAATAAAATTAGGTATATATGTGTTAATAGTTCTATTAAAACTGATTCATTAGGAGGTTCATCATGTCACTGTAAAATGCCAGTTCCATTTCTGCATGTACAGCAGTACATTCTAATAGCATCTTTTTCCTTTTTCTTTTCTTTTTTTGTACTCCTGTTTTTATTGGTCATGCTTCACAGAAGTTCTTTTGCTTAATTTTAATGCCACTCAATTAATGGTATTTCAAAAGGGTTATTAGGCACATCTGTTTGCTTTTGCATTGTCTGTCTCAGGCTGAATGGATGTGTTTCCTATAATAGCATTTGTTGAATGCTAAAAGGGTATCGGGGCTTCCAGCTAAATACATATTTCTAGAGAATTAAGTGACTAGACAGTGTTGCAATATTACTAATGTAGAAAATAGTCTCTGTAGGGCAGTTCTCATATGAGTAAGATAATGGATTACATAGGTGAACATTTACAGGGAAACTGAACATTAAAATGCTGGATCTAATAGAAGTTTACACTTCCTATTTCTTACTTAGCCCAGTTGCCTGAGAAACACTGTATCTCCTTGTTTTTTTTTTTTTTTTTGATTTAACTGATGCTTTGAATGTTAGCAAAATTAACAAAGTAGCACAGCTCAATATTTAACAGCATTGTCATAGCTTTCCTTTTAAAAACCATCAGCAAGGTGTCCTAAAGTCATTATCCATGTGCAACTATGGTTTAGCAACCTTTCATGTAAGCAAATGTATTTACTTAAAGCACCATCTGTAGTGAGCTCCATTTGGGAGAAAAAATGCTCTTGCAGCTGGATGTTGGAGATGGGGACTAAGCAATGTATTCTTAAATTCAATTGTTTAAAATGCACACTGCATGGAAATAGTGATGGGTATTCTTTTGTTGTCAGCATCAGCAAGAACATTTATATGCTGAGCTGGCAGCTTGGAATCAATCACACTGTGGATTTATTATTTAATAAATTCTATAGGGTTGTGATTTTCCAGCATGGATTTGCTTTACTGGATTATACTGTTTTCATATAATCTTCCTGTACCACTTAGAATCTGCATGTTGTACAAAAGAGTATTTTGAGCTGCTATTTCCCTAAAAATAGAGTTGATATTGCAGGGATGAGTTTTTTTTCTTGTTGTTTTTAAAGCTCTAATGTCATCATTTCACTTAATATCTAAGAAATAACAGAACATAAAAAGGTTTAAATTCTGTCTTTTAAGCAGGTTTTTATTGTGAGCCATAGATTGTTTATTTATTTTAAATATTTAATTATTGGTGAAAAACATGGTAATTAAGTGTTTAAAATAACTGTTTAAATAAAAACAGGTGTGCATGATAAACAAACCCAAGTTGGAGATGAATGCACAGAGCAGCTTGGGAAAATGTGAAGTTGGGCTGAACTCACTGTTTCTGTCCAAGGGTGCAGCACTAAATACTCAGAATCATGGAATCATTTAGTTTGGGGAAAACCTCTAAATCACCCAGTCCAACCATTGCCCCAGCACTGCCAAGCCCATCCTGAGCCTTCCCCAGGTGCCACATCCACACATCTTTTAAATCCCTCCAGGAACAGCTTCCACCACTTCCCTGGGCAGCCTGTTCCAGTACTTGACAACCCTTTCAGTGAATGAACTGAAGTGTTGGCTTCAAAAAATGATGGAAAATATAAATTGAATCTCTTTTCCTGACTTCTGCCAGCTGACAATGATTGGTACAAAATGTGATTTAAAAACTGATTTCAAGACTTGGTGTATCTCTAGCACCATTAGGCTGGGAAAGATCCCACCTTAGCTGCAGTTTTAACTACATTATTATCCCAAGGGAAACCATTCACTGAGAGTAGTTAAGTAGAGAAAAACAAATAGAAAATGCTAAAGAAAATATGTAGAGAGTATGGAAATATTGGGGTAATGGAAGAAAGTCTTCCTCCAAATGCCCTGCAATACTGTGCTGCTCCTGCTGCTGCATTTCTTTGATCTCATACACTCACATTTGCTTCAGTAACAGCAGTGATGGCTTAAATGAATTATTTTTGGGTTACACTCAACATAGAGATCAACAAATTGGTAAGAATCCATTTTTCATCACACACTGGCAAGCCCAAGATGATTAACTGCATATAAAAAGCATATTAATATATGCTTTCATTGTTACAAAACAGATTTTTTGTAGATGAGATTTAAAAAGTGTAAATGCAAAGCTGTTGTCTTTTTCTGTGGTGTGTTCTATCCAGGGGACAGTGAGATTAATAGGAACTTGCTGAATAAGGGTAATAAATGTTCATTGAAGAGCTGCTGCTATATAATCACTTATGTTTTCCACTTTCACATTTGTGATCTACTTCCTATTAAGTGAGCAATAATTGTGGGAGCAATCAATTAAGGTTAGTTGGCAATAGCTTTTGTATTTGTCAAAATACTGACAGTGTTTGGAATATGCTTTAGAATTCACCCTTTTAGCTCCTTTAGAAATTCTGTGCTGTCTTGTAGTGGAGCATCACTGTTAAGAGCACTTAACTATATGCACAATAAGCTGTTAAGAATATATTCCTGTATCACTGAAAGTGTTTCAAAGATTTACACAATTAAAATTAACTTTTGTGAAGAGGCTTTTCCAGCTTAAAGTGCCTAAATAATCATTCCATAAATGTAGAGTGGAAAACATGAATGGATTTGGGAAAATGTAACTGATAATGTAGTGGCAGCACTTCAATGATCATTTATTGTAGAGTGTCAAGATGATAGCAGGATTACAAAGTGTAGGATTTTGTGATAACTGTAGGTATTTTTCAGAAGTGTTGTGTTATGAAACATCACAGATCATTATGTTCTGCATAGAAATTTCTGATGTGTGTTTCTTGCAGACAGATTGAATGCCTGGTACCTCCTTAGTCAGAATTCTTCCTTCAGTTCAGCTGGCTATTTAATGAGCTCTGAAGGCTGAACAAACCATTGAAGTCCTGAAATGGATGTATTATTTCAATAATATCTTACATTTAATTAGGTTTTTACACTGTCTAGTACCTTTGTTTGTCTCAGGCTGTGGCAGGGAGGTGAGAGTGTGTATGGGATGGGACACTGTCAAAGCAGGATTCATTGTGGTTTACTCCTTATCAGTAGAATGGAACTCCAAACCTCAATCTGGGATAGGAATTCAATATGAGATTATAAAGTGGAGAATAGACTTTTATCTTATGCAGGTCACCACTTGGTACCATATCTGTTCCCAAGGAGGACCTCATTTATTAAATCCTTTATCTTAGTCATAATTAAACCGTCAGTGAAAGCATAATACCATCATCATGGTAGGTTCAGAGTTACTTTGGATTAGAGAAAGGCTTTGGGTGGAGTGTGAATATTAGCAGGGAGTTATTCCATTGATGTGGGGACATATCAACAGATTTACCAGGGAGAGGTTAGTAAATTTTGTACACTTGGTTAGGAATAAAAGATGTCTGTCCAAACAAGGTAGTAATTCAAATAAAAATGGAAGGGAGAAGGAAGAAGAGAGCTCAAGAACTGGGAATAGGAAGATTTGTTTTGAGGTGAGAGTCTATCAGGCAGTGAGCAGACCACTGTGCAGAGAATTACTTTGGCCTTAAAGTGGAGTGATGATGATGTTCCTGTGATTCTCCTCCAGTTCAGATTTCAGGAGCTTTTAAAGGTGTCTGTTTCCTGCTTCTAGAAAATTCTTCTTGTGGGCTACACCTCTGGTATCAACTCCATCTTTGTTCAAACAGTTTCAAAGATTTCTTTTTGTTCACTTTTGTGAAAAGCAAGAATTCCAGTTATATTAGATCTTTTACCAAACATCTGCAATAATACTTTCAGACATTTCAAACTAAATGGATTTTATCAATGTTTTTGTCATTGATCAAGATTTCACCCTGTATAGCAAAGATGAATTATGAATAATTTTCAGTATTGTACATTGAAATGATAGATTTTAATGGCTTTTATCAAACTGCTGTTATTTAAGGTGTGGAGGAGAGCCTCTAAGGACACATGAATAGTTTTTAACTCTGCAGAAAATAAACTAAATGATGTGCTAGTGAATTTTTCTGAAAAAAAAAGTAGTTGAAGTAGTAATAGATATATATTCAATACAGCTTGTAGGAAATGTGTTTAAGATGAAGTATTAAAATCTAGGAATATTCATTTAATTATCAAGCAGAGGATGGTTGAGTGAATCTCACTTTCCCTTTGTGATTTTACAGCTTGCACATGCAGTGGACATGCAAATATCTGTCACATGCAAACAGGAAAATGTTTCTGCACAACAAAGGGAATCAAAGGAGACCAATGTCAACTGTGAGTACAATTAAATGTAGCCCAGGGTAATTGCAATCCTTGATTAGTGAATAATCACTTTTTTTCCCATTTCCCATCCTTGTTTTGGTGTTGAGTATTGTGGTTGACCTGGCAATGTTTTAATGGTGGGTACAGTGTTCCCTACATTTCTTAGGAAATGTCACTATTACTTAGACTTTTGTTAAAGAATTACATCACAAATATTAGTAATGTTTTGAAGACACTAAAGACTTCTAAAAAATCTTATTACAAGAAGAAACTGGAGAATTACCTCTATTCGTCTTCCTTTTTCTTAAGTTTTTAAAATAATAGTGCAAGGAAAAAAAATATATGTGAGTTGGTAATTACATTCACTACATTTGTCACTTTTCTTGATCAGAATCTACAGTGATTCAATTTTTAGAATTTTGGAGTTTTACTGAGGTGTTTTAGATGTTTCCCCAGCTCATAAAATCTAGCCCACAGGAATGTGTAGGCCTGTCATGGAAAGTACTCTTTTTTTTTGCACTGGAATAGCTTCTTTGTTTAGAGGTAGAGTTTGCACCTTCAGATAGAGCCTAACAAATGGAGTACTAAAAACAACCAAGTGCTGAGGTGATGTAACTTGTCAAGTAGGAGAAATAACACCTTGAAGTTAATTGTGAATAGCCTCATATTTCAAGATGTTTCGTTCAGTCTGTTCTATCGAGTACACTGCTTTATTTTACAGGAACCTTACTCATTTTGCAGTTATAATTTTTTAATAGTATCTGGCAACAAACTTAGTGTTGTTTGGGACTGGGGAAAAGGCACAGGAATCCAGCAGGCTCCTCCCAGCAGGGAGAGGTGCCAGATGCTTCTGTTCTGCCTGCCACGGGACATCCACCCACACTGCATTTGTGAATTTGTCTTTGATGCACTTAATGAACTGGCCTGGATCCTGCCCTGAACACTTTGCTTGATAAATAGTAAAGAAACAAACATTTCTGATGCAGAGGCTCTGTGTATATCCGTGAGAAAGAGCTGTGCTGGCAGCTCTTCTGATTCCCTGCCACCTCTGGGACTTTGTGTCCAGCTAATTGGAGACTCTCAGGATGAGATGGGAAGTCAAGATTAGGGCTAAGTGATGAAATTTTATCATGACTAAAGCTGGAATGATAATATCTTTAAGCTCTGAATTAAGCCTTCACTGAGAAGTCTTTTTCCCCTCTTTTTGTGCCCAAACAATTAATCAGTTCTAGGTGTTAATGAGTGATCTGATTACCAGCTATGTGCTGTGGACTTGTATTGATGCCATTCAAACTATACAAAGAATGGGAAGAAAAAACCCAACAATTTCTCCTCTGTCTTTTGTAACACCTGAACCACAGAAAACAGTTTCTGTGCTGAAAATGCCAATTCTTTACTGACTCCCCTCCACAGAAGGCACTCTTCACAGGCCTGCACCCCAGTCTCTCTTTCATGTACCTCTGTTGTTGTTGTTCTTTGTCCTGTGTCTGTTTCATCTTTTTTTTTCCCCACTCTGATTTGGAACTGTTTTCTCACATGATTGGTTGTGCTGCCCAGCACAGACAAAACAGAAATTTGAATTTTGACTTTTCAAGAGTAAACTTAAAATGACAATTTCAGACTGAAAATCCCTTTTTTTGTCACATGTAATACATTCCCCTTTTAGATTCATGCACAAACCAAAGGCTTATCCAGGGCAAGCTGAGATGTTAAAACATTTGATATTTTAAGTGTTGGTGAGGTTTTTTTTGGATGAAATAAAATCTGCAGCCATTTAAAATTTTTTTTTTGGCTGTGATGACATTTCAGATTGTGAGATTCACATCTGTCGAGTTCATGAACACCCAAGCAAATAACCACAGATTTAGAGTTGGAGGACATCTTCAAATGATACATTTAGAATTTGTCATTTTACTCTGATGGTTGGTTTGGAAGAGTGATCCATTCATAATTCCACAATAAGTCACTGAATGCAGTCCCATACTCCCTCTAAATTTCATATGAAGAATATGAACTCGATTTATTTTGTATTATGCTTAAAAAATAGAAAACTATTTCCTCTTTAAAAATCATCTCTACACTCACAACCTCTTTTGAATGTATCAAATATATATATATATACATACATATATATACACATATATATATATATGTGTGTATATATATATATGTATATGTGTGTGTATATATATATATATATGTATATGTATATATATGTATGTGTGTGTGCAGTTATTACCTGGAAGATAAGGGTCAATTTACATCAGCTCATGCTTTCCTGGTATTTATTACTTTATTATATTCTGTATAAATCATCTGAGACTTCATTCAGAGTGGGAATACTGTTCTCCGTGGATGTTTTGGGGTTTTTTTGCTGCTGACTAGGCTGTTGTGCAACCTCAGCAGCAAACCTGCAGCCTTGTGATTTCTAAAATAAGGATTTCAATGAAAATTCCAAACTCTGGCTGTTCAGTGGGAAAGTCTGATTTATGTTTCTGTCAAGAATCCTATTGATTAAGAAGTCACAGCTGCAGGGCTCTGTGTTATGTACACACCACGCCATGTGGGCAGAGTTTTTATGAAATCGGGGAAAGTTTACAACTTTTTCTTTTTTCTTTCTCCTTTATTTTTCCCTCCCTACCTTAACAATTCTGCTTTTATGGAAGATATTTTTTATTTTATTTTTTTAAATTTTATTTTCTGTATTTTTAGCATACCCATCTCTCAGTTGTATTCATCTCTTAATTGTGCTGTTGGATAACATGAAGCACAGTGCCATTTTAAATCAAAATTAGTGTTGTAAAGCAGCTTGGAGCACACATTTGCATTTAAGTAAGTAGTTTCAGTTGGTATAACCTTTTAGTTATGTCCTAATCAGGAGGAAATTGTTCGAGTGGTTTGATTATTCTATATAACTTGACTGTAAAGTATTTAAAATAGATACAGATAAAAAGTTTGGAGTTTTGTTTTTCCCCTTAGTTTTGGAAATGAAATAGCTGATTGATAGTAACAGGAAAATCATACTGACTTAAACCACATTTTTAGGTGAAAACTATTGCTTCAAGGCAGTTTTTAAATTTAATTTTCTCTAACATTTGATTTGTTAGCTGCTCATTTCATTTTCTCATAGAGTTCTCAACAGAGGTTTTCAAAATTCCATATGTTTTGGTGTATCTGNAATTTTTTTTTTGGCTGTGATGACATTTCAGATTGTGAGATTCACATCTGTCGAGTTCATGAACACCCAAGCAAATAACCACAGATTTAGAGTTGGAGGACATCTTCAAATGATACATTTAGAATTTGTCATTTTACTCTGATGGTTGGTTTGGAAGAGTGATCCATTCATAATTCCACAATAAGTCACTGAATGCAGTCCCATACTCCCTCTAAATTTCATATGAAGAATATGAACTCGATTTATTTTGTATTATGCTTAAAAAATAGAAAACTATTTCCTCTTTAAAAATCATCTCTACACTCACAACCTCTTTTGAATGTATCAAATATATATATATATACATACATATATATNTTATTTTTTTAAATTTTATTTTCTGTATTTTTAGCATACCCATCTCTCAGTTGTATTCATCTCTTAATTGTGCTGTTGGATAACATGAAGCACAGTGCCATTTTAAATCAAAATTAGTGTTGTAAAGCAGCTTGGAGCACACATTTGCATTTAAGTAAGTAGTTTCAGTTGGTATAACCTTTTAGTTATGTCCTAATCAGGAGGAAATTGTTCGAGTGGTTTGATTATTCTATATAACTTGACTGTAAAGTATTTAAAATAGATACAGATAAAAAGTTTGGAGTTTTGTTTTTCCCCTTAGTTTTGGAAATGAAATAGCTGATTGATAGTAACAGGAAAATCATACTGACTTAAACCACATTTTTAGGTGAAAACTATTGCTTCAAGGCAGTTTTTAAATTTAATTTTCTCTAACATTTGATTTGTTAGCTGCTCATTTCATTTTCTCATAGAGTTCTCAACAGAGGTTTTCAAAATTCCATATGTTTTGGTGTATCTGCATGCAGGGAACCTCTCAGGGAATATGCTAAGGGGATGTTTCAAAGTTCAAATTGTGATAGTAAGAGAAATTTTGCTAGATGAAAGAAAAAAAAAATGAAAGTGATGGATTAAAGTGAGTAATTAAATAATTCTTGGAGAAGTTTCAGTATGTCTGGGCTCTCCCAAGTGAAAGCCTTCACCTGGTGATGTGTCTGTAGCTTTTGTCATCACCATGTAAGGACTGGGCCAAAACTGGGGTTCAAAACCTCTGTAATGAAGAACTGCTAGTTGGAAGGATAATACTGGGGGAAAAAATATTATTTTTAATCTCATATTTCACAGTATATTTTATACAATTGTAAGAAGGATAAATTCAAGATTATAAAATGTATTGCTGATTTTAGTTCTAATAAATGTCCAGACCATTAATTTCTTAGACATCTTCTGTAAAAGTGGAAGAAATTCTATTTTATTTACAAAAATATACACTATTTATTTGGTAAAAAGCTTTTCTGAATGTAAGCTTTAAATAGCTATTTAATAATGTAAGCATCTATGCATAAAAAATAAGCACTTATTGATAGTCTGCTGTACATAAGAATAGGAGTTTAAAATATCCAGCCATACTCTTCTGTATTTTCTTCTCTAATTTCCTTCCACACAATGGTACAATTCCTCTTACCAGATGCAAAGGCAGGTAAAAATTTATTGGGTTATGAGTCAAATTCACCATTCTATTGGTATCACTGCAGCTTTATTTGCAGATAGCAGAGTAAATATTTTCCCAATTGTTTCCACTCAGAGCTTCTCTTGCTGCTTTCCAGTAGGGGAAGGATTGGTAGCAATCATACAGTAAATTCACTTGATTCAAATTTCCTTTATCAGAGACACACACACAAATCCCAAAACCAAATAGACAAAAAGGAATTCTTGTTGCTGGGAATATAATAAAAACCCCCTTATCTTACTGAGGAACTGTCTTTTACTGATCAAGGGTATAATCCATAATACTGGTTACTGGGGTGGTTGGTGGTATTCTAAAGTGAAGTTAAAAAGTAAAATATTTAGTAGTTTAAATTACTACAGGAACAGTATTTTTTTTCTAGTTTCAACACCTTTTTTTCCCTATTTCTATATTTTTCCTATTTTTTTATATTTTCTATAATGGTGGTCATATGCCACCATTAGTTTTACATATTTGATTGTATTTGATACGAGGTGTTTTCTACCTGTTCATGCTGAGTCCAGCCCTTGAGTTTTCAGTTTAAGAGAAGACTTTGACATGCTAATGTATGTTACTCCATTACCTTTGATGTTTGGAGGAGAATTACTGCAAAATCTGTCATGTAGATGTTGGTGGGTTTAGCAATGTTGGTGGGTTTAGCAACTGCCCCTGTTCTTATTTAACTGCTTGGAAATTTCAGCTTGCCTCTGTAAGGACAGGTTCATGCCCCCAGCTAGTTCTCAAAGAGCTGGATCATTAGGTTTCTAAGGAGAACAATAAAATAAAACTCCTACTTCAACATTTATGAGTACATTTATGTTTTAAATGTACTCATTTTCCGCTCTACATGTAGTAATTATTGTCAGATCTTTCAAGGATTTGAGAAATTTTTTTTTTAATCCATGTTTCTAGCATCAATCATTTTTTCTGAAATTGTAGCTTTCATTTAAACAATATGCCTAATATCAAAGCTTCAGAACATGACCCAAATGCACTCTTAATGGCTCAAACCCTCAGAAGGCATGGGAAACATTTGAGATCTAAAATTTGTGGAAGAGTAAAATATGGGTTTTGGCACTATTGTATGCCACTCTTGGCCTTTCTGTTGATTTTTTTGTTCTGCAGTATGCTCTCTCTGTCTGCTTTGGTATATTCAGTGTATGATATGTAAAGTTCATGAGGCTCTCTGGGACCTTTCAGAGTTGCAGGCTCTCTGTAAGTGAAACTACACTTTCTGTAAGCATTGTTACTTCCAAACATTATATTTTATTCAGGAAATTGCACAATTTTATAGAAATAAAAAAGAACTGGAATGTCATGTATCATTCCTAGAGGGCAGTGCTCTCAGAGCAGAAGTGAGAACGAGGTGGAATGGCTGAGAGAGAAGCTGCAAGCACCTTGCAGAGAGCTTTGTACCTTGGGAGTTCACTGTGTTCTGTCCACATGAAATATGCCTTTTATCTTTCTGAGTTTAGTACTGATTGTCTGGAAAATGAGGAGCAGTTTGAGCATGAGAATTTTGTTTTTTATGAGAATAAAGTAATTTTGCTTTTTGCCTCTAAGTTAGGATCTTCCATAACTGACTGTATGCACATAAATAAATAGGTACTTTGGTTTGGCAAGTTCAGCAGAGAAGCCTCTCACCACTGGGCTTCAATTGTTTTCTAAGATTTCTTAATTGTCATTATGTCCTCTTCATGCTACCTCAAAAAACGCAAAGTGCATTTCAAAAATGCAAAACAGGTATTTTTTACAACTGTTTAAACACTCCTGGCTGTAAAGAAGGAATGCAAGCAGCATCCCTGTCTCTTGTGCCCAGTTGGTTTTACATCTGTGTGCATGCTGGATAGAGATTTAATTAATATTTTTCTGGTTTCCTATTTGAAAAATATATGGTGCTGAATTTTCTTTCAAAAGAAGTGAAAGGAATTTGCTCAGTGCATGTTATATCAGTGAAGCAGTGGAACAGGGCAGCCTGCCCAAGCTTTCACAGATCCCATGCCTGTTTTGAATTCCAGTGCTCAGGATGCATTTGTTGTAAGGCAAACCTCTTTATATAAAATGCTAGTAATTTTTGGTGCAAAGTGTTGCTGTAATCCCAATTGTCTAGGGATGTACAGTTAAGGTAATGCTTCTGCGTGCTGTGTTTATTAAAATAGAATAGCACAGCTGAAAAGAATGGACAAGTTTGCATGTTCTTTAGGGCTGAAATAGACCCATAAAGATTTAAAGCTAAATACAAGCTGAAGGCACTTACTCTGCCTTTAATTAGGTACTGAGTTTGGACTGAGATGAAATTAGAAGTGGGAGTGATGCTAATGTTTGCTCATACAGGAAAAAGAGAAACAAGCACAGACTGTGCCCCATGGAAGAGTTACTGGGAGGAAGAGAGGAAGGGAGGTTATGACAGCCATAAAATTGCTTTATTATTGAGGCTGATTTTTTTTCTTACTCAGCAAAGTTGTAGCTTTAGTTTCTGTGCTTGTTTTTAGAAAGAAAGAGGTCAAAGGGCTTCATGGTTTGGGCTGGCTATATCTTGCCTAGGACTGGCTTTAAAGCAGAATTGCACATATCTGCATAGCCAATGCTTAGTCAGTCTCAGACAGGGTCAGAATAGGTTGCAAAAACTTCCAGTTTGAGGTTGTAGTTTTTAACCCCAGTTCAAGCTGTTGAAAATATCAGGGGCATCTTTGAGGGTGTGGAATGAAGGCACCTGGGAATGCTGCTCTGTGGCCAGGACTGGAACTCAGTTAAGAGTTAGGGATGCTGAGTAACATTGGTCACATGAGCCAGAACTCAGTATGAACAACTCTTATAAAGCAGCAGCCCAGTGGGAGAGGTGTTTGCAGTTACACCATCTCCTGGCATTGCTTCTTGGAGAAAATGAGAAAGGAGACTGCAGAGTTTCTTGTAAGACAGCCAACAATATTCAGATTCCAGAAAACACTTGTAGGAGGCTGCTGACAGTGGAGACCAACTTCTTATCAACAAATGGCTCCACCAGCCATTTGTCTCTCCTAACCTGCATGAACCAAACAGCCCCAGTCTGTTCTTTCTGTCCAAATATGGTGCTGGGGTCTCCACAAAACATAAATATACACAGTTGGACTATCATGGTCACTACCTCTGTTAACCATTAATATAATTATTCTCTTCTTTCATATTGCTGGGGTTGGATTATAAACTGTCATTGTTCATGGGAGCTGTAATTAATCTCACAAATCAGAGATTATGTATGGGAGAGTGTCTGTGAATTACTCTGCAGGCAGTGGGGAAGGATAACCCAGATTTCCAGTGGAGTATGAAGTTGCTTGACCCTTCCTACTGCTTTGGTTAAAGATATATTGTTCACTTTATAGAAGGAAAATAACTCATGGCTTTTCTGGCTACTCATGCTGTCATCAGAAGAAATCCTTCAGCTGAGTTGTGACTGACAAAACCAGATATTTCAGGGAGTTATTTTTAAAAATTCTACTATATACTGCTCTGTTGTAACTGATTAAATTCGATGTATGCTATGTTACAGTAACAGCCCTCTACATCACTGTTATTATTGCTGACTCCTGCTACTGCAGTCAGCTTTGGACAATTAACTATGGAGCAGAAGGGAGGAAAGTGGTATTTTCTTTGTGGAAGGCAAATATTCAAGCAGATTAAAAAAAAAAAAAAAAGATTTAAGAGTAAATAGTCCTACAAAACTTTATGGAGGACAAAACCTTTACAAGGTGATCATCTTCCCAAAACCAAATGTTGCTAGTACAGCTTTTTTATGGACTTGACATATTTTAGGATTTTTGCCTTCATGACACACAAGCACTGGGCAGCTTTAGTATATGTAGACATTTGAGAAATCAATGGTCTCAGAGCGATTTTAATTTTTTGGTGTTTCTAAGGGGATCTTGGCTGCCATGGGAGATACAGATTATCCTTAAAAATAGCTTATTAAAATGTTATGTATCATTATTGGTCCTCTGTGCTGGAAAAGAGCTGAGGAGGAAAGGCCAAAGGGTTCCTGACATGCCCCCATCCATGCTGATCCTTTTATATTTATCATTTACCATTAGTCTCATAGACAGAGGCAGTTTGTCAATTCTCTGGAAAGGAGAGAAGGGAAATAACTGAAAAGAAGGACTTACAGCAGTATTACTGTGCCCTTAATCAAAACCTTTTAATTAAAGAAAAAAAGAATTATTTTTGCTGTATACAGCCATCAGTTTTCAGTTGTTTCATAAGCAAGTAGGTTCTTTTTATTAGTTTTCAATTTGGGGTAAGATAATCAATCTATACTGATAGAATATTGGATTGCTACATCTGGAGATGTGATAATTGTTTCTGAACTTCTTTGTACAGCTTCCCATTTCTCCTGTGGTTTCCACCAAGGATAAAGTAGATACTTAACCTTTTCTGGTAGAAGTGCATGAATATATTCTAGTAAAAAACCTTCCTGAAATTCTTTTCCTGACTTATTCATGGTACCACTGTATTGAGTATCTAGGAAGATTTTTCTACAGTATTTTATTAGAGAGAAAGGAGAATTGGTTTGTCTTCCTTAACTGATTATCAGCACAAATGAGGTTTGGCTGGCTGAAGTTTAGAGAGAATGGAGTTACATTGTAAAGAGAATTATGATTGCAGGCATTGATTTCAATACACAGAATGGGTTTTCATTATGTACTGCTAGACTTTACTCAGTAGTAGAAACTCCACTTGTGAGAAAAGCAAGTAAAAATTGTTGTGGGCCACAGATATATTGAGTTCTGAGACAGATGAGGTGGTTTCTTCTCATTTGAAAATGAGGTGATTTCAAAGGAACCCCAGCTGTTTCTGCAAATAGTAAATTTTTCATGTTCATGCAAATCCTGACCTTTTTTGAGATTTGTGACAGGGGAGATTGTATGGTGAGCTTATTAAATAGTATTGGATATCCCCCAAAACTCTCCTTCTTCATTTTTGTTGGGTTTGCTTTTTTGTCGTTGTTGTTTTTAAATAAAGCTGTATCTTCCAGAAATGACACCACTTAGTGAGCCATAAAGCATCAGGTCTCAGTAATTGATGAATAGCACTTATTAGCATTAAGCCTTTTAAATGGCTGAAAATATTTTTCTGCATTAATTTAAGGAAAAAATCCTTTTAGATAGAAATGAATGATTATTTGACCTGATCTATACTTAATATGTTTGAATATTATTAATATCCATCATTTTCTGAGATACTTGATTAAATGTAGTCTGAACTTTATTAAAATGGATTTTTTTTGAAAGCTATAAAATAACTTTGTAATTAAATCCACTGGGAAGTACATATAGGAATTATTTCAGAATAGTTTTTTTCTTGAATTATCAGGACACTGTGTAAATAAAATAAAGCATTAGGATATTGCCTGTCAAAACAACTATTTCTTTTACTATTTCACTATGTGGAAAATTCAGAATATATGTGGTATGGGAGGTGAGTTGGAATTTAACCAACACTGTATTTCTTTTCTGAGCTGAACTGATGTACCACAGTCCTCTTGCACTCCAGGCTTTCCTTTTTTAGCTGGGCAGAGAAAGTGTTCAAGGAGAATTTACAATGAAAATAGTTTTTCAATAGAATCTGTATTAAGTTTGGCATTTAAAAAAAAATCAGGTTGGATGATTTGAAGGTGATACTGATTTTATTGACAGTTAACTGAAAATATTGGCTATTATAGAGTTGTTTTCTGTTGAAAACCAGGTTTTTAATACTACAGTGAGTGTTGAGTGGCTTTAAAATGGTTGTGTTGCTGTTGCTGCTTATTGCAGCCAATTGATGAGAACTTTGACAAGGACTGAGCAAAGGCTGAAGGGACTCTGTGTGTGTGTCTGCTGTCAGGGCTTGTGCTATCCAAGTCAGTACACTGTGGAGGACTTAGTTTTTATTTGAAGGGAAAGCAGTTTTCTAAGGTAGATCCATCCAAAATACCCATGCTTTCCTTATGATCAGTGCACAAGTTCAATGTATATAGTAATCCAAACATTTGCTTATTTTTAGATTGTGAATTTAAGAAAACAGTTTTTTTTTGAATTTCAAATTCTTTTCAGTGCATCTACAATTCTTGTGATTTTTCAAAGCTGTTGAAAATCCCTTCATTATTCTCAGTTCTTAACTCTCAGATAAAATAATACCAATTGTGCAGCATAGATCTGGTCTTATAATTCACATCTGATAGGCCATTAGTATGGTAATTAGTAATTGGTACAAGAGTTGTTAAAGTTGAAATAGACATCTGGTTTAATCAATTTGTCATTAAGGAAGTGCAAGTGTAGAGGTAGCAATGGGAAAAGAAAATACCAGTGTGAGAGCTCAGAGCTCTCTCTGAGCCATCAACACGTAGCTAAGTTTGAAATTGGAATAGAGCCTCTTTATCTTGCTTGATATGGAATGCTCAGTGCTCAACTTGCACAAAATACCACACCTGGGTTTTATTTTAAAATCTGTTTTCAAAACCTTACAAATAACTAAAAGAAATGAAACTACATTGTGGTGAAAAGCCAGCTGATAGATATATCCATCAACTTCAGCTCGTGATATTCATATATTTTATTTACTAAGAAAGGGAAGAAAGGAATTTTTTATAGAGCAATAAGGAAAGGCTAGGTCAGGTGGGTACTAAAGACACTGTTTGATAGAAATCTCCTGGTGATGGAAAGATTGCTTTTCTTCTGCTCTTATGGTCTCTAATAGATGAAATATGCATCTTCCTACTGCCATTTTCATTTTCTGTTTTCTCTCTCAGTCAATTGCATACCTTTACATATAGATGAAAATTTAGCTGGAATAGTTATATTTCTGGTTTCAAAGTTAAGACATTTTGTTTCACATTGTTGCCAGTTTTTAGTTTTAAATTGCTTCAGTAGTTGCCAATAGTATTAAAAGAATGCACACAAGAGATTAAAGCTATGCACAGACAGAACTAAGAAATGTGTTTTGGTATTGAGACATGGGAGTGAGAAATGCATCAATCCTAATTTCTTTTTCCATGAAGCTTCTGATAATTAGGTAGGCTGTGCACAGGAATTACACAGTGCTGACCTGTGCTCGAGGACTCCTCACCCTGAGGAGCCTGCCAACAAACCTGCATCCTGCTGCAGCTGCATGTGCACAGCTGGCAGGCCTGCAGGTCTTCTTAACACAGGAGTTTTCTTTCACTCCCAACTGTCTGCACTTGTTGCAGGAGAGCCCATGTTCTCACACTTCCCCACGTCCCAAGGACTGGCAGTGCTAGAGAAGCTTTCTGTGCCACCTCTGCATTAGTGATGGGTGACTGGAATGAAATATTAAATTCCATTCTCGTAGTTGGGTAGATAAGGGGACTGCATGCTGCATTTTAGAGTTGCTTAGAAAACTGTAGATATCTGAGTTGTGCTTTAACAATTAACATAGGGCAGAATAGGAGCCTGTGAAAACTCTGCTGCTTCAGAAATGTGGACAAAATCCTATCCTTCCTTTGGGCACTGAAATCTGTTGTGATTCCCTGTACTGATAATTATTCCTTGCTGCAGCTTTGTCTATTTAAGAGGAATATTTGTTTCACTCCTGTGTAAAATTTGGGAGATGGATGACCTGGGTTAATGAATTCTGCAGGCTGAGTGTATGTAGGCACATACGCCTACATAAACATCCTTTTTTTCTTTGCCTTCATTGCATTATCATGTGAATGACATGAAATAATGAAAACTTGAAACGACAGTAAGTTACAATAAACATTACTGAAAAGTATCTGTAATATTTTACCTCTTATAATGTAAACTCACAACATTTGACACAAAAAGTGAATTCTCCATCACACGGAAGGTATTTTCAGGGAATGATAACTGATAAGGCAACAAGAAATAACATAGGAGAAATTCTATCTGTACTCACCAGCTGAAAGATAATAATGACTTAATATTAGAAATACTCCCTTTTTCTTTTCTTCTTTTGTACTGAATGATCACCACTAGAAAGTATAAAATATAAATTAAGCTGCATAACCTTTGCATGCTTTGAGCTTTCTGGTTTTTTTTTCTTGTGGATGTATTGAAAAGGAAGTGGTATTTATCTAGCTGACTAGATAATGGGGCTGGGGAGCTTGATTACAAGGCCATAAATCAATCCAGGAACCTGATGATATCCTCAACTTGAGCAGTGAAATCTGAGTGGCTTAGATTATCACTTCAGAAGGATTGGCTTAAAGATTTAGTTCCCCATCTCTATCTATTATTTTTATATTACAAAAAAGGAATTTTTCAGCAATTTAGGAAAAGAACAAAGTACTAGAAGGCAGAGTAAAAACTTAGCTAGGAAAGCTGTTTTAAATAGTGTCAGGAGTCTGATTTAGAATCAAAGCAAACTTATAATCACATTTGAAAATATGATCTGCCACAACACTTCTTTTTTTCAGTGTTGCACAGAGCAAAGATAAATTTAGGAATACTGGATTGCAGCAGGAGGCCAAAGCAAGAGCAGCAAGATTGGCAAACCAACATATGGAATGTGTCAAAAAGGGCACATTGTCATGGAAGGAAAAATGTTGGGCTGCTCACAGAGAAGTGATAAGAATTAAAGGGTAAAGGAACAGTCAGATATGCTGAGAGAGATTTAATAAATCAGATTTCATAAAGAAGACTTAAAAAAAAAAATTGTCCTGGAAATGAGTTCTTACAAGATCCGTAAGGAGATAAGGGCAGCAATTACTTCCTAACAGCTGCCACCAAATCTAATCTTGTTCTCATTTGGGTCATTTTATCCTCTCCTACGTAGAGTCTTGATTTAATCACAGATTTGGGCCCTGATTCAGATAAATATTTTAATACATGGTAACACCTTGTTCCTTAGATTTAACAGGGGATATTCCCTTGGTTTGGTGAGAACTTGGGAACCCTTGGTTTACTTTTGTTCTCCCATGCTCTTGAGAGGCCAGTTGTTAATTGTCATGTCTGGGATAGCAACAAGAGTTTCACAAAACAAGTCCACAACGTTTCTTTCACTCCTCAAACTCTTCTTCTCTTCATTTATTCATTTTCCTTCTCTATATTATGCTTTTTTCTTGCTTTCTGTACTTGGTAAAGCAAGGATTTTTTGGTTTTTTGATTTTTTTTTTTTGAGGAAAGGTAAAGTTGAAGGTGACAAATGGTGATTGTAAGAAATGAAAAATGTATAAATCAATCCTTCATGTTGAAGAGAAGGATTGCCTCCTCTGTATTTATGAATAAAAGAAAAGGTAGTAGCACATCTAAACAGATGAACAGCTCCACTGGTGTTCAGTGCCAACCACGTGTAAGTTAAATAACTCTGAAATTGATAAGTGGGAATTATGTAAATCCATTATTTGTGAAAGATTTTTTTTTAAAGAAAATGCATTATTTTTTTTAAATTGTACTTTAGGGCTTTTTTCCCCCCTTTATTTTCTGTTTTATTTATACCAGCCTGATGTGTACAAAATTAAATGCCTTTTCCACCCTGTTTTTAGGGTAGAATAAGAAAAAAAACCTTCAGGATGTTTTTGTTTTCTTAATGCTCTTGTCTTTTTGTCATTGACTTTCATGAAACCTTTCCTGTACCAATACTTTATTGCTTTTGCTCTTACATTTTTGGAAAACAGCTAAATACATGACTTAATATAAGTGGTTTGACATCTGCCCTTCAGAAGCTTTGAATGGAGCTTTCTCTGTGCTCAGTTTTGTAGAGTTGCCTACAACTACTGGCCTGTTTTTCATTGTCTCTTCAATGTTCTTAGAATATTTCTCTGTGGTTAAAGCTCTGGTATCATTACAAGCTGGTTTTAGACTTGATTGTTGTGCCATGGGAGGTTGATTTTTTTGAAGTGAAATATTTGAACCCATGCATACTCTGTGTGTGTCCTCAGCCTCTGCCAATTTCTTCAACTGAAGAATCTCTTGTGTCTTGTTTTTATTATGTTTGTATCAAATAAAATTTTCTGCAATAGGTGCCATTGAAGTACTGGCCTTAAAATAAACTACAGTGAATATTCAGCAAACAATATTTGTTTCCTTGGGAAAAGGAAGGATGAAAGAAATGGTGACTTATCAAGCTTTTTAGCAAAAATGGTAGAAGTTCAAGTTGAATAATTCCAGTTATATACAGGCCTAGAAATGGAAAAGAGGCAGTGAATTGTACAACCCAGAGATTATTCTCATACATCTTCTTCCCTCAGAGTGGATATATTGAGATATATTCCAGATATTTCCAGCTTTATGTATTTCTAAGTAGTGTATCATATTTGATATTCTGCATGCTCATAATGCAGTAAATTGCCATACATTCTATTAACACACTCCAATAAAGACTATCAGGTAACATTTTATATGAACATTGTTTTCTGAAAATTGCAGTCATAGCTGCAATTTGTGAATATTCCTTACAGAAAATTCTGTTTCCAGATTCCAGAATCCAAACCTGATTATCAAAATTTTCTTCTGTATGGCAGTAGGTCATATGTTGCACATGTTTTTTTTTTTAAAAATAGAACATTTTCCTATACTTCTTCTCTGTTTCTTATGAGATGTTTATCAATTTAATATTTTGCCTTTTGAATGTGTGCTCATTCTTACGAATAATGTGAGTATTATGAATCAATGAATTCAAGATTGCTTATAAAGCGTTCTGCCATTTCAGAATTGATGTGGTACTCAAGACACTTCTCTGAAATCACTCCTGAAGTAGAACTTTGAAATCAGAGGGTCATTTCAGTTTTTTTTTTTTTTTTTTAATTAAAATCCAGAAGGGAAATTTAGAATGATCAGAGAGTAAATTATTTGGATTTTTTTGCTACTCTGATAGTACCAAAAGAGGGTTCACCTCAGAGTGCCTCTCCCCACTCTGCTGTCAGTTGATATCTTTCTCTTATGTATGGAAAATGTAATAAGTACTTTGTTTTTCTGACGTGATGGACCATTTCAGTCACCAGAATTGTTTTTCAATTGACATTGAAATATTTTGCATTTCTAAGTTATGGATAATGTTACAAATTATAGCATTACTTCTGCATAACTTAGGAACCTAATCAGAAAACAAGTGAGAAAAAAGACCTTAGGAAGGTGAAAACTACCAGAGATAGGATTATATTTTAAATATTTTTAAAATCGCTCTCACAATGCAGAATATATATGTACACATAACTGACAAATATTGTAACTGAATCTTTCCTCTTAAATACTAATTTTGATACTATCTCTCAGTTAAAAAATATTTCATAATATTAAAACCATTGGCTAAATTGTTGGACTGAGGGAGTTTATTATTCTTTGACTTAAGCAAAATGACTGGGGACAGATTTTCATGCTGGCACGCAGAACAAATTTAATTCAAACTGAGATGAAAGGCGGTTAATGTAATTGTAGCCTATTATCCTATGCAGGCTTGAGTTAAGAAGCAAACCAACAGACAGTCAGAAAATGATGGATAGAAAATAGAAACGCTCAGGGCTGGTGAAATAGAGACTTGTGAAGGGATTATGCCATAACTGTTCCCACACAATCTCTGCATCAGTAATATCCCACCTCTGCTATATGTTTGGATTACTAAACAGGATTTTTGTATGCCTCCTGCATTCTCTTTATTTCTCTCTGACGTCAGAAAAGGCTCTAGTTTAGTAAATTTCATGACTTTATAATCAGGATTTTTTTCCCCCTTAATCTACCTCCTTCATCATTCCTAGGGATGCTGTAAAACATTCCGTTTTCTTTCCTTTATAAACACTTTTTTCTTTGTTATCACACAGAGTGTTAGGAAAGCATTGGCCACATAACTAGTTAGTCTTTGATCCTAAGCTCATCTAAGGGACTAGCAAAACCTGTTATTTTTATCAGTGTATTTAGTTTAGGGTTTTTGACTGTAAGAGTGCCTAGTGGCTTTTGCATGACCCTTTGGATGTAGTATTTTTTAGGTGATAGATTGTTTGGTGGTTTTTTAGGACTGATTACCTGTTTGTTATTATTCCATTTCATTTTTCAGTAGCAGAAACATTTTTTTCAATACCTACATCTTTTGCACTGCAATCTTTTGAAAATCAAAAAGACATGTCCTGGTCTCCTCAGAATATCTACAGAAAGATGCTAAGTTGTACTTTGAAGCATGTTAATTACAAAAATATTTCAATGGGTTTGTCACCCTTGGCATAGCCCAGGAAGCAAAGAAAGCACATTCTTTCCTCTAAAATAACTGATCATACCTTGTGCATATACACAATCCCTGTGTCTCAGGTAACTCTAGCAATTACTGGTTCAAGCATCAAGCATGGTGCAAAATACAAAATACAGGAGATCAATTACTGATCAGAAGCCCCACTAAAGCTGCTCTCTTATGGCCTCTTTGCTCAGGGATTGAGTCTTTGAGGTACATGGGTTGGAGTGATAAAACAGCCTTTAGAGGAGTGTAGGAGTTGGATTTCCCAGTCTCTCCCAGCTGGAATGCAGAATTTCTCTCATCCATTTCAAGTTGTATCACCAGAGCTCTTACAGTAGTCAAATATTTCTTTTCTTTTCTTTTCTCCTTCTGACATTGTTTAGGATAAGATTCTGTGCATTTGAAAGATGCTGTCTTCTGTGAGTTGCCCTTTGGGGAGTCTCTGGGATTACTTCAGGACTCTGTTCAGTGCTGTACTCACACAGGAGCAAGCACTGCTTTCCGTGGCCGTCCTGTGCAGCCTGGCCAGCAAACCCCCTGTAAACCCAGTCTGAACAGCTCATGCAAAACTCCTGCTATGAAATGCTTCACAGCCCCCTGCCATGAGGCTTTGGTGTCATTGTGGCCAACTTTTTTCCTTTTACAGCCATTCCTTTAGGTTTTCTTCTTAAGCATCCAGTAACTTCTCGAGGAGAGCCAGCCAAGACTGGAAGTGTTGACAGATGCAGTATTGTTGCTGCAACACAGACAGTAACACTTATTTACACTTCTTTGGCACTTCATAAAGAAGTATCAGTATCATCTCTGCTCGAGGAAATTCATGGGATGTGTGCTATAATGGGCTAATGGGGATTTGGGCTCTTTATAGGCAAGAGGCCAGGGGAAAGCAGATGTGTGTATCAGACTTGGTCCTTTCTCCAGCCACCCAGACATTCTTCTGTGTTCTATTCTTAATAGGCATTTCTCTATCTCTTGGATTGATATATTTTTTTAATAAAGTTAAATAAAAGATGAGACAGGTTAGATGGGATTGATATCCTAGATATTAAAAAGGACTTAAAAAAAGGCAAGATATGCCCATAATTGAACAATGGTAGGCAATAACACATGGATTTGATTGACTGCCATGCAGGAGTGGAGTAAACAAAGTTCTTTTAGGCAGAAGAACATATCAAAACAATGTACTGGATAGATGTATAGATATTGGAATGATCTGATGGACAAAAACATAGTGCTAAAGACCTGCAGGTCAAGAAGAAAGCTGCAAGTCTGGAAACTGCAATGACTCCATGTTTGATTTCTAATGATTCTCTGAGAATTTCTGTTGGTGCCTTAGGAAACAAGTATGGGAAGTAAATATTCTGGACAGAGTTGCTGCATAGCTCATCAGAAACAGCTAAGTCATCTAGGAATAATGAAAGTTACTTGAAAATGTCGTGTAAGGGCTAGAGTTTTGGCTTCCTGAGGGTAAGAATGATAGCTTGCCAATTGCAATGCATATTATACTTAAACATCTGTGGTATTTGTGCTTCATGTTTATATTATAACTTGTCATTAGCACTGTAGACGATGTTGTAAGTAGAGCAAAAATTCAGATAATATGACTATTTTCTAAAATTCCCTAATACTGTATAGCTGACAGCCTAGAGAAAGCCATGACACTCTGATTTATTCATACCTTTGTTTTCATTTTGCATTTAATATTCTCAAACACCCATATATAAGCAGTATTTGGCCATCAATGAGCTGCAATCTCCACTCCAAGATGTGTGATGTGCTTTGCTTCTGAATCGCCATTTTTGTCTTGGCTTAGTCAGAATTTTCCATATTTTTGGAAATATTAATTGCCATATTGTGCTAAATTGTAGTCTTAAATGACAAGAAAATGACCAAAGTTGCCATAGGTAATTTGAAGTAGAAAGACAAAAAGTAAGTTGCCTGTCTTTGTACCATTTTCTGGAAATTATAGTGTCTGTCTGGCATCCTGAAATACATATTTCTGAAATTGCCTTTTCCTTAAATTGCCTCGAAATTATAGTCTTATATAAATAGTGATTTTGTTAAAAATCCCCAACACAAAACAAACAAACAAAACCCATCACAGAATCTTGAAAACAAAGCAAAATGAATGCAAGGAAGATCAAATGCAAACAGATGAGAACTCTGTAGAACTCTTTAATACCCCAGCACTGAACTTTCTGCATTGACATTGTAACTGAGTAGTTCTTTGCAATAATTTCCCTTAGAGACTGACCATAGATTAAATTCAACAGTTATAAAATAGCCATATTATAAACCATAGATTAAATTCATCGATAATAAAAGAGCCATAATTTAATGCACATTTTTTAAAAACAAGCCATAAACTGTTTAATAGTTAAATATACTTACTACAAACACATTTAGTAATAGTAAAATTTTACAATTCAGTAATGACTAATGAAAATGCAGTAAACCACTTGAGATTTAATGTGTGTGGATATATATATGTATATTTCTTTTTCATGGGGTCTACTTGATGAAGCCATTTACAGTGCATTTGCTCTGACTGCCAGGGCCTGTTAAAATATTTAATATTCTGACATGCTGCCTCTCCTGCTCTTTTTGAGAAATGGTTTCTAAATAACAGCAATACACAGAGACTCTTGGAAAGTGCCAGAACATCAGGGGCAGTGAAGAGCTGATCACAGAATCACAGAAGGGGTCAGGGCCATCCCAGAGCACGTGGCACAGGACTGTGGTCAGATGGTTCTGGAATAGCTCCAGTGAGGGACACTCCACAACCTCTCTGGGCAACCTGTTCCAGTGCACACAGATTTGCATATATTTATTTCCTATGGTCTTTTAAGATCCCTTCCAACCTGAACTATTCTATGATTCTATGAATATTCTACTGTTGATATTAGGTTAACATTTAACACATTTCATCAATATTTACCTTCTAAAAGGATTAAATATTTGTGAATTTTGTGAGCTGTTCACTGGTTTTTGAAAGGTAAAAACTTAGAAGGAGCTGCATTTCAGTTTAAGCAGTAATAGGTTTTCATGGTTATTTAACCATTGCTTCTTATCTAATTCTTCCCTCTAAAAGGAAAAAAGTAGTTGAGAAACCCATGCTAATATTTCTGAGTTGTGCTTCAGTTCAGTGTAAACAGAGCCTCTTATTTTGAGTTATGGGATATTCTAACATTTTCTTTCCAAGGGCTGGAGTAATGTCTGAAATATCTGATGTAGGTCAAAGTGTGAGGGGAGCAATGTGTGCATTCCTCTTCCCCGACTTTGAAAGAACAGTGACTGATAAGAGGGAAGTCTGCTTTTCCAAGTTCACCTTTTGCATATATTCAAGTTTGTGCATCACTGCCAAGAACATGGCCATTTGTAAAGAGGGGAGAGTGCCAGAGCTAAAGGCCACGGACATGAGATTTTTCTTGTTCAAAGTAAGCAGCATCAAATCATTTGCATGTAAAATCCATTTGGTGCCTTATTCATTAAGATTAACAGAGAGTTATCCAACTAGTTCCAAATGATGGCCCTAGGTCACTTTATTCTTGTATAGAAGAACTAAATAGAATCCAGAATTATTCAAAATCTCTTATTTTATTTCTTAACCTTTTTTCTCTTAATTATATAATTATATGATAAGTGACACCTCATTGAAAGCTTATTCTGTCCTGGAGTGCAATGGATTTTGTGATTTGAAATATTATTACTTCAAAGAGTATATAAGAACTCTATAATATTAATTATTCTTGATCTTTCAAGGAAGAAGGATTTGATAGGATGAGGGGTCTGGAAATGGAACACTTGCTTATGAAGTTAGAATGTTTTACTTTTTTCTTTTGGTGAGATCAGCCTAGATTAAAAAAAGATAAAATATTCCTGGCCTAGGCCTTTTTCTTGAATTATATGAGGAGGAGACACATTGATCTACATAAAAAACATTGTCTCAAGACATCATTATATGCACTTACAAGAAAAAAACAAATCATTTCCCCACATTATTAAAAGGTTCTAACTGGAAACATAAATCCCAGTACCTTTTGCCCTTTTAGGTTATCATTATCTTAAGAGGTAGGCTGATAATTCTTTATATGTGAAGTTACTCATGGCTGGAAGGATCTTGGCAGTGCGAGAAGTGAAAGTGTCCAAATTTTACATTAGAACTGAAGATCTGAGAGGTCTGTTCACATGCTGCAGTATTAGTGGATGGCATTGGGACAATGTGGTACAGAGTACAGTGTCAGTGCAGTCAGGAATTTATCTGTGAGAGGGATAAATTTGCATTTATGGATTAAAAGTTTGTGTATTTCACATATTTCACTGCAGCAAAATAGAGATTTTATCACACGTTAAAAACGCAATAATAATTAGCGATTGAGCCTATTCTCTGAAGATCACAAAGCAGTCATTAACACTGCTGACAATACTTCTCTTCATTAAATATCTCATCTGAGCTCAACTATTGCATCTAAATCCTAGCACTCCTGTGGAAGGAAAGGTGATGCTGTTTCTGGATCTTTCAAACATGCTGGAGCTCCCAAACCAAGCCACTGGCCGGTGTATTGTAGGTCTGGTTGTGAGGTCACTCACTTTCCCTGCTGCTGACCATGGCTGTTGTGGATGGACAGAAGATGTGCTTGTTCTTGGGCATCTCTGTGTCAAAGGCATGGCTAAGCAGGCCTAATCAAGACCTAAGACTTGACCACATCTACGTGTGAATTGGGCTTTCAGGGATCAGTCACTCACTGCTCAGGACCAGTTACCAACCCCAGCTGTTCTTGGGTTATTGCTTTCACCCACGAGTCACCACTCTTGAGCTGAAAATCTGCAGTTTCTGTGGCACCACTTCCAAAATGTTAGGAATTACAGTCAGTTACCTCTATTGACTGTAGTTAAGCACATACCTCAGCTTATTTTCTCATTGCTGGAAATGTACTGTAAGAGTAGGATGTCTTGCATGACTTTCAAGAAGGGACATATTAGTAAGAACAATAAAATTAGGCATGTATATATATGTGAATGTGTGTNAGATAAAGAGCACAAGACCATACACATTGCTAAGCTTCAACAAAAGGTTGTTTGTAAACTCTGTCTCACAAAGAAGCCTTTCATTCATTAAAAAAAACCCAAATCTGGCAGTCTTACTGTAAACATGTACTCATTTACATACATTTATTGTATTTAAAGAGAATGCAAGAAATTTTCTTGGCCAGAAATACGAGAAAAATTATTTTTCCAAAGCATTTATTAATAACTTCTATTTTGAACTTCCAGAAAATCTGAGGAGATAAAAAGAAAGTGAAAGAAAATGGTTCAGTTTCGAAAGGATAATTGAGGGAGAGGTTGGGAAATAAGTGCTAATAGCAGGCCATCCAGAGGTCAGTGAGCTTGATGAATTGAATACTTCTGTATTGGAACAAACCATAGAACTTGTACGTAACCTACCAGGAGCTTTCCTCCATTTGTCCTTGTAAATGGGAGCTGTGTCTTTGGAGTCCTGCCAGAGTGGAACTGCTCATTCATTATGGCCACTTAAAGCAAATGATCATGGCCCTATGGCACATAAAATAATGAGTGTAGCTCCCATTTCTCAGATATGAGGCATATATTATGCTTCACATATGGTCCAATGTGTGCTGGCTTTTGGAAAAGGTACAAAAATTACTACAATGAGTAAAGCTCATAAGGAAACAATTCAGCGAATAGGAAATTTTGTAATTGGAACCATAATCAGTGACTAATGCAGAGCAATATGTATGCTAATAAAACAGGAGAGGATTAAAAGACAAAACTGAATTTAATCGAAACCCAGCATACATGCTTGTGTGAATAATTTCAGATATATTCTTAATCCTATTAGTTTCATTTTTTCCCTCCACTGAAAACCAAGTGTTTAAGTAGTATCTTCCATTTGAATTAAAACAGGCTTCCCTAACCAGTAAAACTTCACCTCATGTTATTCCTGATACACATTATGGAAGTGTTCTGCATGAAAGGCCTGGCAAAAAATGGCATAATAAACCAGCTGTTTTAATGAGATGGTGTGAAAAGAACACAGGTACCAGGTAAATCTCGTGCCCCTCCAGTTACTGGGGTTCCTGTGTGCCTGCAGCCTGGATTTTCCCTCTGTGCTGTACAGGTGATGCCCATGGAGAGGTCCTGTCCTCCCTCACATCCCGTGGTGCCTTTCTGTGCTCAGCTGTGTCTGCTCCCAGGGCTCCCTCCTGCCCAAAATCACTCCCTCCTTCAGTACTTCCATGAGGCTCCCAACACACAGAGTATAATATTCATGAGAATACATCAAAATACTTTACTGTTCTTTTTTTTTATTGTGCATATTTTATCATTCCATCTCACTTGATGCTGAAACAGCTGTAAAATTGCATTGCCGTTTTCTTTTCAAGATATTTCAAGGTCACTTCTGTAATTGTCAGGGTAATTATTTGGATTTGAATGAATACTTAGAAATATTTGTATGTTGCAAAATATTTAGAACCTAGTAATTTTTGTATTAACCATTCTTCTGCATGTTTTTGTAAGTTGTGAAACCTGTGATATGTTTGATGGGGTTTATAGATATTTTTATTTCATATATTCGTGTTTGGGGGTTTTTTTCTGCGATATAAATAGAAATAAATATGCCAGGCAGGTATATGTGATGCTGGAAATCCCTGGGTTCTGGTACTTATTGATCCACAGGAGATGGTTGCATCTGATTAGGAGGTCAGCTGAATGGAGAAGGGAAGCTGTATGGAAACAGCTGTCTTTTTTCATTAAGATTTTCAAGATTAAAAAAATAAAAAAAAAGACTTTTAGTCTCAGGGTCAAAGCACCACAGGTGAGAGCTGTGACTGGGCAAGAGTTCACAGTGGAATTTATTTTCTTCTCGTGGAAAGATTATTATTATTGGCAGTTGGATATTCTCTTCCATACACAGATCAGTTCCGTTACCAGTGAGCAGCAGGGGAAGTTTCTTTTCTTCACCTTCAGACTCCAAATACAGATTTATTTTTTGCATTTTTTTCCTTCAGGTGTAAGATCCCAGCATATTCTAAATACTGCCTACATTTAATCTACTTTGCATTTGAAACAATTCCAGAGAAAAAATGTTCCTCTTACGATAACCTCCATCATGTTATTATCATTTGCTTCATGGAATACACTCATTTGTGTGGCAATCTTACATACAAGAAGAGGAAATTATTTTAAACTCTTGATTTGGAAATGGTCCTTTTCCCTTAGCTCTCTTTCAGAATTCCAAACCTAAAGGCCCTTTCAGACATGACTATATATTTTTACTGTTTCAGTATCAAACTGTTCTTTGAGGAATTTTGTTAGAGTTTTGTGATGTTTAGAAAACAACCTGTGTCGGGCACACCAATGTTATTACTTGAGAGATTTTCTCCTTTCCACGTACATGCAAGAGAGTCACTTCAGGATCAGGCTCTTCTAAACCCTGTGGAAAGGACTGTAGGGCCAGAGTGTCTTTGTGAACAGGACCACAAATTGTGTTCTGCAGTTAGACTTGAAGCAAAGGGGAATTTGTTTTCTTGGAGATTAATTATTAAAATTATTATAATCAAGGAGTGTTGAATTTCTGTATAATTGACCCTGCAAAGGTTTTCTCATGCTAATATGGGATCAGGAGTGCTCAAGGGCAGAGTCCAGAACATTTTTTTCTACTTTTTCATTTTATTGCTACTGCTGATTATTTTCTTTATGGTATTGTAAAAAGGGTCAAGGAAGTACTGTGCTTATTTTTTAATAAAAATGAGTATGTCAGGAATCATCAATTAGAAACTGTTGAGGAGACCAGCAGAAATACAAACATTCAAATATTTTAAAGTCTTCAACTTGTTAAATGATGACATCCAAGTTAGAAGGTATTTTTAATATTACTCACAAATAAAATAACTGCAAAAGTATCTCCTTCCAAACTAAGTTTGTTAGAATAAAGTAATGAAAAGGTAGTCCAAGATATTAAATGATTCAGATTACCTCTGGGAAAATATTTATATGAAATTTAATAGGCAGTGATTAGCTTTCTCTTTGTTTTGTGAATCTTTCTGTATATTTAATAGAAAACTGTAATCTTGCTGGAGACTTCCATGAAACAGCCAAGGAAACCTAAAGCAGATTAATCATTTTCTATTAAGGTATTTGGCATTTTTAGAGTAATGTTACATAACTGAATTTGAACTGAATTTCTGTAGGATATTTCATGCCTCTGAAAATAGCTCTATATATTATCAATAAGAAAGCTATTTCTCCAGCTCTTCCCATGCACATATCTTGTCAGCAGCGTCAGTGCATCACACTCACTTTAAATTTCACCTGGTGCCCTGGTGGTCACTGAAGAGGAGCAATTTTCTCTAAAGTTCATGGAAGTTAAGTAGCTGAGATGCTGCTGTGCTGCTGTGCTGCAGCTCTGGCTGGAATTCCCAGCTCCAGAGGCAGTTGCCATGGCCTGGCTGCAGCTGCACAGCTTAGGGGAATCCTCTCCAGAACAGACAGCAGAGCTCTGGATCCCCTCCGTGGTGCTGTGGAAATGAGATAATGACTGTATGCCTGGGGATGCTTTGGGAGTGTGTTTCTGCTTTGGGTGTTTGGTTTTTTCCCCTGTTGTTGTCATTGTGTTGTTTTTGTGTTCATTTGCAGGGTTAGTGGTGTCTCAGGACTGTGGATGTTAGAGGGGGACATCCCTGGGAACACTTCCAGCAGTCAGTTCTCCTCTCCTGGGTGCTCAGCTGTTGACCAGGAGAGGAGATCAGCTGTGACTGTGGGCACAGGGAGGGATAAGGGGAAGCAGTGCCTGGGGGGGCTGCCTGGCTCTGCTTTGCTCATGAGACACCAGAATTCCTGACCAGAGTCCTGCAGCAGGCACAGACTGCAGGCAGGGGACTGAAGCTCTTTATTCAAGAGTCTGCCCACCCTGGGTTTCTTGTCTGATAGAGAGGTGCCTCCAGAAAGTAGCACACCCTCATAGAGAACTATATCAAATACTTTTTATTTGCATGTATTTGTGTTGCTAGTGCTGAAACTCATGCTATTGGAATAAATATTCTAGCTGCATTTTTATTAAAGCTGTACTGTGTTTAATGGGAATATTTGGTTTTGTCTTTTTTTTCCCCCTGCAGCTGTGACTCTGAAAATAGGTATCTTGGAAATCCACTTAGGGGAACATGCTACTGTGAGTACTTGTATTTTTAATGCTACATACTGAAATGTTGATTATGTATTATATGATAATTTCATTTCCTTGGAAAAACAAAATAAGTTTCTGGAGATTTTCCAAAATTGAGCACATTGATATTTTGACTGAAAAATAAAATGCCCCACTGGGCTTCTCTTACTTTGTCCACAAGAAGACAAATTAAAGCTTACTAAAAGTTGATTCCTTACATATAGCTTAGAGGGACTGACTAAGCCATGGGGTTATTCTCTGTATCTCATCATATGTGAATGAAAGGAATAATAATTGTGTCAATGCTTTAAAGACAGAATTTGTGGTGGAGAAATGCAAATAGTATAAACAGCACTATTCCCTGGGACATTCTGAGTGGTTTAGCCAGTCTGCCTCCCAGGGACATGAGACACAGCTGCTCTCCACAGTATCATAAAAGGAGGCTGTGTGTTGTCTCCATGTTCTTAATGCTGTAGAAGAGGTGCCTCTGGCAAATTTACTCTGCAGCATTGCAGTTTGGATAGTCATAGTGAAGGACCTGAAGGGATGAGAATGCTTATTACCCATGTGCAGAAATCCCTTAGTGAGCTGTGCCAGTTTTACTATGCCAATATCAAGTTCAATAGTAATTTTAATCATCATAAAAACAGATGGGATGTTGGAGAACACTGTTTTAGCTTTGGAGACTCTGCACGTACCTGCTCCGTGTCAATTGGACCCATTTGTCTGTTGTTTCCAACATCAGACTACTTCAAACTTGACTTTATACATAAAGACAGATGTCTGAACATACTCATAACATCTCTGCTGATTTCCAGCCTTGTTTCTTAGCATTTCATTTTACAGCATACACAAAAGCTTTATTTTAGAGTCTCTTTAAGGCATCATTTACCTAATATAGGAATGTTTATTTTCTTTGCTAATGTTTCTTACCTTAAATGGTTTGCATCAGCAAGGTATATTTTACAGAACAAAATAGTAAATTACATACTATATTACAGGTGTTGACATATCTCAAGGCCTAAAACATTTATTCCTCTTGCCAGCTATTAAAGAACATTGGTGTGGGGTTTTTTGATTTTTTTTCTCCCAGACAACAGAAGTTCAAATGTAATACTTCAAGCTGCAACATAAATTTTAAATGTTGTAGACCAAGTTGAAAATAGTCCCTAAAACTGTGTCTTTTAAAGATATTCATGATCAATAAATTCAATTTAATTTGTTTTTTTTTTTTTTTTTCGTAAGAAAAGCATCTTACTTTAAAGCAGAAATACCAGTATTTAGAAGAATAAGCTTTTCTATCTATATAATAATTAAATACTTTCTTTAAGTTTAGAAGGAGTACATGAGAAGTGCATACTTTGAAGACAGTGCTATACAGACTATTTTGGATATGTGTGTCAACATTTATTTTGTCCTTTAAAAATAAATGTTATTAAATTTAAGAGATTGAAAAGAAATGACAGTAATGAGATTTGTAGACCTCAGGCACCTCCATGAAAAACCTTATTTTTTTGCTATCATGTTTCAGGCTGGGTCTATAAATCATTTTGGAGACAAATTGTACTATATTCAAGATGCCCTTTCACCTTTAACTCACTACTGTTATTTGTCTTCTGCCAGATTTCAAAATATTTTAAAGATCTTGTTGCTTTGAAATGATAAATTTTCTTTTAATACTTCCAGTCATTTAAAGTATCACATATAAACAATTCTCAGAGTTATTGTAGTAATAGGGAGCCTGCACTGATAAATAATAATGGAATTCTATATTTCTTGTATTTGGTGGATGATGCATCATAATGGGAAATAATCTTTGGTAATTTGTGGATAACTGACTGACATAAGATTTCAATGACAATTTCTTATCAGCACAGTCCATTTCCTGCTAAATCATGTCTTAAAAATATAAATATACATCATGAAGAGATGCTCCAGTTTGTTCATCTGTATTCTAAAATATGGCTGTATCATGTTTGTTTTGTACAAGACAGGCATTTGGATGGTATTTTTTCTCTGCTTATTTCACTCCTCATTAAGAAACTTTCTCCTTAGACACTTAAAATGTCATTTGCTTTTCCTTGAAGTGTATTTTTTACAACACATGAATATTATTGCTCACGAGGGGGGAAAAATAAATTCTATGTATTTATGAGCAACATCAGATTGTGAAAAATAAAAATTCTAGGCACATCTGTTTCTATTAATTAGAATCAAAATCAGTGAATGCAGATAATAATTTGCTGTAGGGTCAGGAGCTTCTTCAGCAAAACTTTTAGTCACATGCTTGAGTTTATCCATCTTCAAAATGACCAGTTTTAAGCATTTAAATTTTGCCTTTTTTTCACTTTTGTAAATACTGCCCTAAATTGGAATGATCTTCTAAGAAAAACTTCAGGATTCAGTGCTGAGTGTTGGGATAACTTTTGTGTGGTGCTGGATGACCTCGAGTTCTCTTTAGCAGCAGGGTGTGGATTGAGGAATTGCCTTAGAGGAACTTCCTGCAGCTTGTGATATGGAGAATATTCACTGCCCAGGAAAAGTTCATCTCCTCCAGCTCTCTGCCCAGCTTACATAGCTCTTGCCTTTGCCTGTGCTCCCTCTTGCCTGTCCTTGGCATCCTCAGGCCTGGGAAGGGGGACCAGCCTGGTGTAGGGGTAGGTCCTGGTGTTGACATCAGTAGGCTGTTTAAGAGAGTAAATGAAAACAGTGTTTGCCATTGAGAGAGCACAGGTTGGTTTAGTCTCTTCATTATTTGTTTCTTTTCATAGTGATAAAGGAGAGAAAACAGAATAAAAGTGTTTTACATGGATGGTGTTGGGATTGAAGTGATCTGAGCACAAATAAAACCACGGGAAGATTATAGATGGGTCTGGCTGATTGAAAAGAATGAGATTTATATGGGAGGTAACATGCTGAAACATTGCAAGGACTTAATCTAAATACAGATACTGTGCCAAAAGGATAAACAGAGAGAGCAGCAATGCCATCAAATCCTAGAGATCAGAGGAACAGTGTGTTAAACATCAGATTTCATTCTTGGAAGGCATTTCCAAACATGGTAGCACTGGACAAGAGTAGATTTTCTGCTTGAAATTATGAAAACTTAATAGAAATAGAGTAAGAAATGTGTAATGAGGCATGCAGTAGTCTGTTATCCAGATTGTGTGAAAATTGTCGTACATAGCTTTTAAAAAAATTATTTTAATATCATTCTTTGTGACTGATTGAAAAAGCACAACTACTTTGAGAGCAAGAGAATGAGAACAAGCTTCATAGATACAGAAGTCAGAAAAGTACTGGAAGTCTAGGAATGTGTGAGCAGCTGCATGATGCTCTATCTATTCTAGCACCCTGTTGTCAGTAGTGGCTGAACAGGAATGCCAGGGGAAGAGTATAGCAAATGGACAAACATGCAGGGGTAATCCTCTCTTTACATCCAACAATTTGCAGCTTAGAACTTCATGAGAGGAAGGATCTATTGACCTAAAAGTGTTCAAGGTGCTGTTGCTTAGGAATATCAGAGGTGATCTTATGAAAGATTTCTTATACAAAATAAAAGCAATATTAATGCAAAAGAAGACTTGGTGATTTTAGGAGCTACAGTTGTGTTTGCCCATGTAAATATCCTTGTTAGCTGAGGACAAGTCTGCTTCTGGATTGTCTCTGTATTCCTGGTAGGGAGGCTCTGTGTCCCTAGGCCTTTCTGTTGGGAGCCAACCTTGCTGTGAATGATCAGAAACTGATTCAATCCATATAAATGAATCCTGAGTGGAGGCCAGAGATGGTTGTGCAGCTGACTTATGCATGTACACAAACCATAAATATCACATTTTGTCAAGATGCATTTGTGTTGGCTGTTGTTTTTGCTCCTTGGTGTCTGGGCCAGCGTGATGTATGGCAGTGACACCTCGAGAGCAAAGTGTGCATCCAAATGGCTGGATTAGTTCTCCACACATCAGCATTAGGAGTGCAATGCTGTTGTAGTCAGAGCTCCTGGGTGTAAGGGAACATGCAGGAAAACCAGATGGTTTTAGACAGATTGGGAGGAATCACTGGGACAAATGCCACTTCTGTGATCTTCGCTTGGGTTGTGTACAGACACAAAGCTTTAAATCATAAATGGTTAATCCAGTGTTCCAGAGAAAATGAAAGTTTGAATTTACAATTCTTGATGTGTTACAGTACAAGGTTTGAAT
>VZRX01016547.1:76066-91601 GCA_013398075.1 Notiomystis cincta
GTTTTTTTTTTTTTTTTTTTTTTTTCTTGTTTTTTTTTTTTTTCCCCAGGTTTTTCCTTTTACAATCTCTGTGAGATTTTCAGATCTCACAGCAGAAGAACACAACTACAAGATGGTTGTGTACTACTCAAAAAAATACAGAAGTGGTCTAATAGGTGTTGAAATGTGTGATGCAGGCTGTCAGCAAGGTGATGCAGTGTGCTTTTGAAGCACTCTGAATGTGTGTAGGCAAACATGGGACTTAGAACATGACCTCTTTTTTCAATAAAATTGTAAAAAAATAATTGCCAAGTAGAACGTGTACTGGAGGCACTGTAGAGCACTAGGTGGCAGACTTGTTATACTCAGAGAAAAATTAAAGTCAAGAACATTCCAAGGAGAGTGTTTTAGAAGATAAATAGCAAGTAGCACTATAAGTAAAACTGTTAGCAGGGATTTTCCAGATATTTAAAAATTATGTTGAAACTTAAAGGGCATAAACAATAAATTTTAGCTCTTGAAAACGTGTTTGCTTTAGCTGAGCTGGGAGATGTGTACCAGCAGCTTCCAGCTTCGCTACTGATTTGAACAATTCATGTTTCCTTTTGGGACAACATTAATTTAAACTAAATACATATTGTAATTGTGCAACTGTCATGCTTGACTTAAAATAATGAGTTCCACCAATTATTTCTAACACTGATTGACTTTGATACAGACTGAAAAAAATCTATATTATTTATAAATATGTAACATGAATGACTGACGTTGTCTTTGGAATATATGGACTATACAGAAAAATTCTATTTAAAATCAAATCTTCTTAGTGTTTAAAGAGTCTAGTGGAACAGATTATAGTTTAAATCAGACAATTTTAGGATGGCTTGAGAAAAGATTAGCCTCAGCAAACCTACCAACTCAGAACTTATAAAGAGCAACAGACAAACAGAGTCTTTGCCCTGAGCTAAAATAACTGCACAAACCAACTGTCGCCTTCCAGAGAATTAAAACAATAACCACACCAAGAATCTAAGCTCCTAATAAAGTATTATGATCTCACCCCAGGCTCTGTGTACTCATTTGCCAAATGCTGGGTTGGCTTGCAGCTTTGTTGGGCAGGCTAAAAAAAGGATTTGCTGCCAATCATTTTCAGCTTTTCCCTTTGAGTTGGAGAATTTTTCCATGTATGTATTTATTTCTCTTTTTAAAAATTAATTTAATGTTGTTTTTTTTTTTAGTACTGTGGATTTTCTTTGCTTAAAAAGCCATACTTTATTTTTGAAATTAAGATTATTTGCTTTCTCTGGTAGCTTCTGCTTATATATCAGTGAATTTACCAACTGGCATCCTCTTACAGATACTATTTAATACCTTTTGTCAAAGCAGACAAAGTCAATTTGGTGATTATTCATTTAGGTATGCTGCCCTATCTTAAAGAAATAGGACAAACAAACTCTGGAGAAAATAACTTTCTAACTGCTAAAAAGAAGAAAGTACATACCTTATATTGCATGCAGATAGAAGTTTGAATTAGAGGACTGTTCCACAGGTGCCATAATTATTTTTTATGTTATGTTTATATTTTTCATGCGATTTTACAGTAAAATAGCTGTTAGTATAAAATATGAGTATTTATAGAAATTGATGAGGCAAGAGTGGGTGAGACCTCATTCAGAAGACATCCTTTGCTTTGTAGGGGACTTTAGCCCATGTGTGAAGCAGTGTTTTGAATGAGAAGGAGACCAGTGCAAGTATCTACAAATACACAGCGTTTGATTTTGTTGATTTATTGGGTTCAGAGGGATGGACACTTTGTGAATGCTTGTTCTGTGTATTCAGTGTGCTCTGTGTGTGTGATTCCTGAACATTTCCCAGGGACTGGAGCTGTCACTGCTCAGACACCTGGGGGACCTTGGAGCTCCTCAAGACTGGAGCTGTAAGAAACAAATTCCACAGGGAAGGATCCCTCCAAGTCCCTTTGCTGACAGTCAAGGCTTCCCTTGGTGGTGCTTGTGCAGTTGCATTGCTTCTCATGCTGACTTCCCAGGGAAAAGAGAATTCTTGATCAGTGGGACTTCAAGGGAAGATCTACAGTGAAATCTTGAACCACTTGAAATAGGGAAAAACACACCCTGACTTCAATAAGTGGTTTGTGGTATGTGGGAGATTTTGTGTTGGTTCCTTCGCTGGGAGCTCTTGGTCAAACCAGTGCCTTGTTCTGGCAGCTGGGGTGCTTTTCTCCACTGGCACACATGAAGCACTGCAGGATAGTTGAGCCTCCTCCATTAATGCAAATGTCCTGCAGTGTGAGTTCCACTGTTCAGGTGTGGCTCCTGGACCACCCCATCCTGGCACAAAAGTTTGCACAGCCCAGAGCGCAGTCAGGGATGGTTTCTGCTTTACAGTTAGTGTTGTGAAGCCCTTACAGAGTATTCAAGGGACTCTTGTAGGATCATTTAAGTACATTGGGGGTCATTTCTATCTCAAGAGGATGATAAAACCTTGGCTTATATAAACTTGAGGAAAACTTAAACTAGGTTAAATGTGGACGTTGTCAAATTCAACTTTCTGACTCAATAACTCAGCTCCATTTCAGCATGTTGCAAAGTAGCCTGTGAGTCTTTGATATTAATTTATTGTCACTTTTTCTTAGCTTGAATTGTGAATATTATTTTAAAATATGTTCCAGAAATATAACCCATTGACAGCAAAATGTAATTTGGTAGTCACTTGATATAAAGGGTAATGCTGACAAGAAATGGAAGAGCAAACTGTGTGAGGTCAAAAAGCAGCAGTGTACACTACAAAATAGATACAATAGCAAAGTAGACATTAAAGGAAAGTTGAAAAATGTATCTGTCAAAGAGTATGAAGATACACTGGTAAAGAAGTAATATATATGTATTTGATTTGTCTTTTTATGTTACGGGGAAATAAATGTACTTTACTGTGTTAGCCCCTTAAGGAAATGCCACGGCCATCAGAATAATTTTGTAAAAATGACAAGCTATGCAAAATGTGGGAAGAAAAGTCTTAAAAGGGCAACAATATCACTTTTTTTTCCTCATCAATGATAGGAGAATTTTAGATTTCTGCTTCTGTTGAGTAGAAAAATGTGCTGCTTCTGTAAGTGTTTTTGAAAATGTGGCCAGACAGATTTTAAAGTGTTAGAGCCTTTCCTGGTGCTGGGGATGTCTAATGAAAGAGCACATGGAGAGGTCATTGCTAGAATGAAGAGAATAAATAGTGGAAAGAGAAAAATGAAAACATTCTAAGGAAGACAGGGTATGACTACTTCATGCAAATGTGTCACTTCATGTCTGTTGGCAAGGATTGCCTACCAGTCTCTGGTCTGTGAAGGTCAGTTGGAGATGATATGAACAATCACTGCTTCTCAAATACCAAGAACAAACAGACTGTCAGTATTTGCTACAGATTGCTGTCCCTTTTTACATGCTAATTCAGTTCTCAGAGGAGCTGTGTCAAAAAGTTTGTGCCTGATATCTAACAATAAGTAATGGTATTCCTCAACAGGCCTGTATTAAACTAATGATTTGAAAAAAATCCCAACCAAACCAAAACAATAAAAGAAGAGATTTATTCTATTTGCACATTTCAGTTTGCAGTAATTTCTTTCCATGGACAAAAGAAAAAAAAAAATCATGAATAATGAAAGCACAGTATTTAGTTCCTGGTTTATAGAAAAAAAATAACATTATGAAAATGAAATACTTATTTTAATGTCTGGCAGCTGTTTCAGGTGGAAATTGAGTTTTCCAAGTCACTTTCAGTGAGCCCTGCCATGGTGGCCATTGTTTCCTCTGTGAGGCAAAGAATAAATCTCCTCTGAAGGATGGGTGACTGCACTGGGGTTCAGGAAAACAGCCTTTGGGGCTCCATTTTTCCTTCCTCTGTTATTTCAATTTGCTTATTTTAACCAAACTGTTTATTATTTTATGTACCTGACTGCCAGTCCTACAAATCAAATTTGTATCAAGTGGGGGAATGTTTATTTTTCTGGAGTTTTTCACTCTATATTTTATTCCATACTAGGGTTGAGATATTTCCTCCTATCTGTTTTAAAGGCTGTGTAAAATGGATTAGGCAATATTATAGATATGTAATTTCATTTGTGAGTGTTTGGAATTTTAATATTCCATCAATATTTTTTTGCTGAATTGGCACTCAGTCCTTAGCATGAGCAATGTTATTATTGAGTTGAGAATGTTATTATTGAAATCAACAGATTTTAGTCTGAAAATACCTGATGGTGTTTTAAAGGAAAAAAATGCTTGTGTTATATCTTCTTTTCAAAGTTGTAAAAAGTGTTTCTACTGCATGGAGATGCAGCATATTATATTTATTACAGTACAAGTACCTGTTGCAATTTGTGACTTTAAAACAGAGGACACTGCTCAGTGAGGTAGATGACATAGTTTCTGTCCAGTATGAAGTGCAATTTTCCTGGTCTGGATTTATTTGCTATGAAAAATTTTACTTCCCAGAACTACCAATTTAATGTGGTTTGAAGAACTGCACAGGATGCAGCAAAGTGAATACAGGAACATCTCAACCTCAAGTTACATTGTTCAGTTTGTACAAGTCATGTGGAGTCAAACATGAGGTGTGTTCTGACATTTAGGCTGTAGATTTAGGGTTTCTTAAGGGATGTTCAACTAAATAATGAGCAAAAGGAAGGAAGAGAATTTTGAAAATGTTGAGATATTGCAGGAGCAGCTATTTATCTGTGTATATTTATAGACAATTTATAAAGTGTGTATTTTGTCTCCTTGGAAGGCCTGAGTAACAAGAGGTTGCTTCTTTAATTGTTAAGATCTGTGTTTGGTTATTTGAGAAGCAGGGTAAAAGCTCTGTTAATAAAGAATGTAGAAGTTATTGTCTGATTAACTTCTGACTATTCCCAGTTTATATCAAAGCTTGAGCATATACATGTATAAAAACATAAACAATTTATGTATAAATAGATTTTAAAAAAAGTATTTCAAGAAGGAAATGTAGATTTTTAGGGATTATGCAATAAACTGAAAGTTATGAGAGCAAGATGTAAAATAACATGAAAATCTGACTGCTTTCATTTACTACTTTCCTAGACAAGAAACATCCCTCTTTGGCAATAATACATGAAGTCAAACAATAATTTAACATTTTTGTTTCTTAGATGTGCCACTTCTGTTGTCAGAACAAGGAGATCAGAGATCTCTTCAGTGTGTAGAGACTCTATAACGAAAGCAATAAATTAGAATCAGGTTAGTGAGGATTGATGCTGGTACATTGAAAAATGGTGCTGAATTTTAGAGTTGTAATATTAATATGAGGGTTACAAAGATGGTGATGCATTTAGATCACTATGAAAAAAAAAGTCATGGAGTGGGATATTTGAATTTCTTCCATAATAATTTTAATGAGATTTGTTTTTCTTGTTTTTCTGTTTGTGTTTTTTTTCCCCACCCTTCTTAAACTTCAAGAATACTACAAGAGTTAAGGAGTTACAAAGCCTGTCCAGTGTGACAAAACAAAAGTACATTTATAGAATACTCCTTGGTGTCAAGTAATAACACACTTGGCAAGACTGTGCTGTGAGTTCTGAAGTGTTCCATCACTGGAGACATCTAGATTTTCATGTTATTTTACATCTTGCTCTCATAACTTTTCCTACAACTGATGTTTAAATACCTGCTAATTGGTGCACTCACTTTCTTAGTTGCTGCTTCTTTTGCTAATATTTTGCTCATAATTCCCTACCCATTGGTTTCCACGCTTTGTTCATAGACCATGTTCTTGAGCAGAGCTGGAAAAGGGTCTGCAGTTAAGAGTTTAATGAGATATCTAGGAGAAATAATGATATTTGGCTGTGGTCTGGGGCTTTAAAACTTTAGGAGCACCATCTTGAGCTTGCATGCATTAGAGGCCCAGGTAACTCTATCTGTACCTCAGTTTTTAGATCTCAGCCACAAGTCCAGCCTTGTTTACCATGGCATTTTCATACCTACACTTTTATTTCTGTGACAGTTATGGTGAGATACATCTCACCTAACTAACTTGTAAAACTTATGTGTCCAGGCTGAATTAACCTTCTAGGTGTTTCTGTTTTCAGTGAAGAGAATCAAGGGTTACCCTTCTGAACATGGTGCATTTCTGTCATCCACTGAAAGTTGTAGTCAATACAGAGTGGGCTGAGACAATTAGCAAAATGTAGCTGAATAAAATTCTAATGCAGGTCAGATTTTTCTGGCCCTCCCTTAGGATCAAAATTGACAACTGATTAGACCTTTCCAAATAGCAGCTGTGAGTTTCATATGATAAAAGATTTCTGTCTAAAATAAAACCTAGTTACACAATTATGACACTAATCCCTCTGTCTTTTTGTGGGCTTTTTATCCCAGTACATTTTTCTAAAGTGCAGTAAAAGAAGCAATGAGTTGCTTTCAAAACTTTCATGTTTTGAAAGACTTTGAATTTATATGAAATTCATTCTTGCATGCTCTTTCTTGAAATGGAAAAAGGCATATAAATAGTAAGTGCTGGGGTATTTTGAAGCTCATTTCGCTCTGATTTCATATAACAAAATGCAAGTTTTTGGTAAAGACTTCACAGTAAATGACTTTTTGTTTTATCACAATGGACAAGTAATGTCAGACACCAACATATTCAATATAACAATGACAATGAGGCAGTGGATGACTGCTAGATGCAGATGACAGAGGAATGAATCAGGCAGCTGCTCTGAAAGTTCAAAATAATTATCCTGACTGAAAATAGGTCTGGTGGTAACCCCCAACTTTGATGTAATACAAGGAGAATTTCATTTGGTCACAAATGAATATGATTTATAGCATTTGATAATGGTACTTGGTTTCAAAAGCAGCATTTGTACTGATAGAGAGAAATATGAATAGTTCTCTTCTCAACAAAGTTTTGCTGTAAATAGAGACCAATCACTAGAAGGAGTAGGAGAGAGACAAACTGCCTGTGCAGTGAAGAGGTGAGAGTATGAATTTTAGAATCAGCATGAATAGACAGATCCTTAAATAGAAAAGTGTGGGAAGATTGTGATGATTCTGAAGTTGCAATCATGATGGAGGTTCTTACAACTTTAAGTGATTTCAAGAAGTAAAAATAGAACAGCACTAGATTTTTGAGGGGTTTATTAACAAAACAGAAGTTATTAGTTATCAGAAAAAAAAATGTGAGAAAAATCACACTTTAGTCATTGGTTGAGTAAAGATCATGTGATCCTCACCTAATATTTATAAAACAATTAGGTTGTAGCTGAGAATGAGACAGTGTTGTGGGTGAGTGGGTCTAGTTCCATGCTCTCTGTAAATCTGACTGATACACACTGCAGCACTTTTGGCTTAGAACTTTTGCTAAACTTAAACTTTTGGAGCTAAAATGAATAGACATTTCTCAGAAATTCTGTATATGTATGAAACTGTTTTGCCATTTTGTTCAGCTTTAAAAATGTGTGTTAAGAAACTGTGTGAGAGGAATGGCCAGTGACCAAAGTTAGAAAAGCCATGAACATGTCTAGTTATGAATGTTCTTGCTCCCTTTTTGGGAACCCAGGTTCATTCTTCTCACTTGCTAAGAGATGCAGTGAACTGAGATGCTCTCTTGGAATGATTTGTTTGAAGGGAAAAGGTAGCTCAGAAGTAAAGTGGTTCTCTAGAATTTACTCCAGCCTGATTCTCAAATTACTTAAGAAACCCCCTTTATTGAAATGTGCTGTATAGGCAGTGGGTGCAGGAAAGTGGAAGAATGAAGGTTGCTGTCACAATAAGTTTTTATTTGCTTCTTTATTAGAGCATGACTGCACAGTTTTTAATAATATTGCTATATACCAGTTCCCAGGGAACTTTCACTCCACAGTGCACTGAATGGATTTGTAGGGAATGAATCAGTGATAATGTAATGGAAAGTTGAATGTATGTTCCTTTCCTGTTGTAAAAGTGAGAAGAATGACAATGAACAATAGAAGGAGCTGCCAAATAACAATAATCATATATAGTGTTGTATAATTCAAAGTATTATGAAAAATCAAACTCCAAGTATTTCAAATTGGCTGCTCATTTTTAATAGATGGCTTTGTCCTTGGTCTCTTTGTTTCATTTCCTGTCCTATAAAATGGCACTCATAATGCCTTCTCATCTTCAGTAATGTTGTAACAAATTCATTAACTTTTGTGGAGAACTTAGAAAATTAGAGTGTTGAATACTGTAGAAAGCTACATTAGAAATTAATTCCATCTTTAGAAAAGGGCTTGTGTAGTACTTAGTAAATGAGGCATGGGCCCAACACTGAGTACTGAACATGGAACTAAGTGTTGAATAGCTGCCCATTAGGGGAGCACTCACCCAAAAATAATTTACAGGCACCCTTGATTGTAGTGGTTCATTTTACAGTCTGCATACTCCTATGTAGCATAGCTTTTCATATATAAATTTATCACTAATTTATACTAAACATATTCAATTTAATTACCTTTTTTAAAAAGTAATTACCATTGTAATTATATATTCTCACAGAGTGGTAGAGGTGCTCTAGAAATACTGAAGAACTTCTGTCTGGCCTTTGTTCTTTTGGGAGTATCTGTCATTTAAAAAATCAGAGTTTTCTTTCAATATAAAAGTTTGAGTATGGGAATTGGTCTGTTCCTTTTTGGATGTGAGTACAAAACTTTCATATTAAACCAAATTATCCGTATCAGAAGTCACTGACCTTCATTACTGAAACAGAGTGATTTCTTCAAAATTAACAGCAATATTAGGGTTAAAGGATTGCTTTGAAATTTATTTTCCTCATTTAATTAAACATCTTTCTTCACCTAATTATTGTTGTGTTCTCACATGTGCTCATTACTGGCATTTTAAATTGATTTTAATGACTCCTTTTGACTGTGAAAGCAGTCAGGGGTTTTGAAAAAATCAAAATAGAGATGTGAAAAAACTCAATAACCATAACTCTTTGTAATATTTGAACCATTGACAATGTCAGGGTGGTATTGTGGTCCTATCTCCCAACATTCTTTTTCTACTTTAATCAATGATTTCTAAGATACAGTGAAACAAAATGCCTGGAAACAGATATTGGACTGTTCTGGGCTGACTCCTGGCTCAAAAATCCACAGCTTGTGGATTCCAAATACTGTGTTGGGTGTTGGGGAATTAAAATCGAGCTGTGGGCTCTGAGTTTGTGGAGAGGTTTCTATGTCCTCATAAACTTTTCCCATGGAATTTTAGACACAAAAGTTCAGGGACTTTATAGATTATAGTCTAAAATGTGGCTCTTTGAATTCTGTCAGGCTTGAGTCACCTGTATCTTAAATTTGTTGTGTCTATGTCCTGGTAAACAGAAACATGAAAAGTCTCATTTGTTTATGTAGAGGGTAAAATTACTTCTGGTGGCTTCATAAATGTTTCAAGTGGAAACAAATCCACATGGAGTAGAATTTTAGGCTTCTCTAAATTTCTGATTGTAAATACACACAACAGTATGTATCAACAAGATATACTGCATTTAACTATTTTATATTTGGCTACTTATACATTTACCTATTCAGAACAGGTCGCAGTCTTAGAACTGACTTTTAGTTTAAATTTTGTACTTATTTTGAGGCTAAGCTTTCTGGTTTGAATGGCACTATGAATTGGGAAATATGGTGTGATGTACTGTGCAACTGCTGAGTTTATGTGCACTTAGGATGCATTGGCATGTATCATATTTTGGGGTTATGTTCAGGAAGAGGTTTGGCAGTAGGAAGGAAAGCTGTTCTGCCTGCTTCAGTCTGCAGAAGGTGGATTCTTCTGGAACAGAGGGAGGTGATATTTTCCTTGAGAGCTGCTGAATACATGTGGGGGAAGAGTCTCCTAAGTTACAGAATGAAACAGATGGAGAGAGTGAGGAAGGGTAGTGAGACAGCAGCAAGATGCAATGGGTGGAGTCTTCTTTACGATCCCTTTTAATTTCTACTCTTTGAATTTCTTCTTAAATTAGGTCTACAAATTTATATTCTAATAAAATATAACTTTGGAGACTTCCAGAAATTTGGAATCTTCAACTTAAGAATAGGTTCAGACAAACCTTTCTTGAAGTTTTGTGAACCTTTTTCCAACCTATGAACTTTCTTTAGCACACTTCTGCAGTCCTCAGAAGGATGGGAAGGAATGTTTGTTCAGTGGCAGTTCTTTCATTGGCACCTGAGTTCATTTGTGCTCTTGAAGCACATAACTGCTCTTAGGCACTGCTGTCTGCTTCATTCAAGTCATGCACACCTTGGGTGCCTTCCCTGAATTAGAATTGTCTCTGAAGAGATAAGTGTTCCTGCTTTACAGCGCCCAGGCCATGGCCAAGGTAGAGATTTAATGATTTGTCCTGTGGCAGGTCTCTGTGGAATTAAAGGCCATAATTTGTGTTTGTTAGTGTAAGAAATGTGCTGCTCCTGAGCAGTTCAGAGAAGGTCCTCACTTCTCAGTTGGTAGGACTGTCCTTTGGCAGGTCCTTTAGAGGTCCTTTGGCAGCTGGGAAGAATCCCAAGGCGAGTTCTTGTCTTGGCTCTCAGAGCTGCTCTTGAATAACACAAGCTGAGTAGTTCAAGGCTTTTGAGTGCTTTTGAGAGGAGATAATGTGTGGGATTTCATACTGAACTTTGCTGCTATTAATGAAGTATCAAATTGATTAACCATTAAATAATAGAGTAATTAATAACACTACAAAATACTTTGGGATATCTTGGGTCCAAAAGGCTCTACACATAACTAACTTACTGTTTTTCACAATTTACTGTCACAACTGTATTGTATGTAAAAATGTAATGAGAAAAAGTGGAATTAATTTACTGATTTGTTACAGATGGTAAATTTATGAAGAACTGTATGGTTTAACTTCCTTTATAAATGTAAAGATTTTTCCTGCATTTCTTGAAAAATCAGTTCATACTTTGTTGGCTTTTATCAAGTAAAACATTAATTTAAAAAACCAAGAACAAATGACTAAACAACAACAACAACAGCAACAGCAACAACAACAAACCCCAGGGGAAAAAAGAAAGAAGTCTTATTGTTTTAAAAGTAAATTACTTTGATTTTTTAAAAAAGTTGTATGCAAAAGAGCTGTTCATTCATGACTGGGAGACAAGAGTCCCGTGTCTATTCCCAATGTTATTTTATGATGGGAACTATATATGACTCCTGGTTTTTTAGCTGATACTCTGCATCTCTGAGAGGACGCAGTCTGGGCTTAGAAGATGACTGTGGCATATTTAAGTCTTCTGTTATTTTCCATATCTTATGATATCGTGTCCAGATGCTTCTTGCATCTTGTAGCCCTTGCTGTAGCCAGAATTCCTGTAGGAGTGCTTTCTGTGGTGCTGGACCACCCCACCAGTGCAATAAATCTGTTTGCAGAGATTCGTGCTGAAGGAGTCCTCTGGGTTTTGAGGGACTCCAGGCTGACCAGATCAGGAGATTGAGCCTTTCTATACATCATTGCCAACCTTTTCCCCTTTCAACTCATGATTATTAAAGGGTTTATTAATCCATTTAATAGGGGTCGGTCTTTACTTGCCATCTTTTCCAGTGCTGTTACCTTCGAATATGTTCTGGTGCAATGATAATCTTATTGTTAAACATGGAGATATGGCACAGTAGAGTCAATGAGATTTATTAATTAGATTTGCATAACTATAGAACTGTAGACTAGTATTAATAAATAAATGAGGCATTTTAATTTCATATTTACTCATCTTTTGCCTTCATCAACATGCAGAAACCTGGTCAAAACTTGTTCACTAAGACATCTGGGTCAGCTTATTCTTATTTGAATAATGGAATTGTTTTTGGCTAATAATAGAGAAAGTCAACTTTTCACCTTTGAAGGTCATGGTAATTCCTTTCATGTAACTCATGAACCCACTCCTTTGTGGGTTCCTTCACACTCAGGATATTCTATGAACCTTTATTTTCTATTTTTCCTTCCACACTCGCTATTAAAAAAAAATCAAAAAACCCCTGAACTAAACCAAACCCATTTTCTTTAACTATTAAGACAATATAGTGGGCTTTTTTTCTCCTTCTATGTCAGCCTTCCTATAGGATACAATAAAGTGTATTTTTTCAGATGATGTGTTGCTGCAGAAAAGGTGATTGTCAGCAGTAAGCAAACTATTGAATCCAACAAAATAGCTGACACAGCTTTTCTTCTGCTTTGACTTAATCTTTCACTCTGTATTTACTGATTTTGTTTTTATGATCACATATTTTTTATTTGCAACACACTGTTTGTGTGCTCTTGGTGACTAGCAGAATATCAGCAGGCCAGGGATTAAAATAATGCTTTACAATTATTCACTAGGTTGTAGCATCAAAGATGACTTGCCATGTTTTAACATACATAAAATAATAATCAGAATCATGTACTCTTATAAGTCATCTCCCTATTTCCTGTGACAGAGGGAAAAAATAGAAAATCTTTAGGTACTTGCATAAAATAGAATTAATATGTATTCACTTATTTTTTATTACTTTAAATTTTGGTTTTGCCCACAGACAGCCTTTTGATTGATTACCAGTTTACCTTCAGCTTATTACAAGAGGATGATCGCCATCACACTGCCATAAACTTTATAGCAAATCCAGAACAGGTAAGAAAATGTTAATAATTTTAGTTAAGTTTTGCAGAGTCAGAATTAAGATTTCCTTTGTATTTGACATTTTTAAAAGGTTTTCAAAGTGTCTACAAGATTTTAAAGATAGTTCACATTTCTGAGAGCTGCAAAATCAGTCCAGTGCCTTCATTGAGAACACTTTCTAAATGGTAGATGTACTTCAGTTTATCAATACTCTGAAAAATTATCAGTTGGTTAATTTTATTGTTGCTCCCATGAATAACAAGTTTTAATATCTTCCTGTGGTGAATTGAAGGGCTGTACCCTTCAAATATTTTTAGGTGTGGAAAATAATTTCTGGCTTGTGATTAAAATGTAGGAATTTGCCATGTATTTTGTTTAATTTTAAAAAAGACAATTATTTTGTTATACTTAGGACAATCTAAAAGGATAACTGGTATAGTTATATGTAAAATTGTACCCTGTTCTTACAGAAGCAAAAGAGAGAATGCCTTTGGCAGAGAATCATTACCATTTCTGTTTATGTTTAAAATGAAAACTGGAAATGATTAAAAGGCTGTATTCAGTTGTGTGCAGTGGAGTTACTTGCAATACATTCTGATATGTTTTGTTAACCTTCCTCTTTTTTCTTTTCCGTAGTCAAATAAAAATTTGGATATATCAATTAATGCATCAAACAACTTTAACCTCAATATTACGTGGTCTATTGGTTCTACAGGTGAGAGTAAATTTTGGTAATACGAGTTTTTCCCCAAATGATTTCATGATCCTTTGCGTTATTTTAACCTGACTGTCTCTTTGTTGCTAATTTTGATAATAAAACTTTGCCAAATGTGTTCTTTTGCCATTATCATCATGCCATTATTAATTATATTATTTAAACCTCAGATGATAATTTGCAATCTGAATAAAGCTTCATTAATATGTTGACTTTCTCTCCTATTCAATTAAAATTACTTTGGTAGGAAAAGCTTGTAGCCTATTTAAATTTTTAAAATGACAGTGTTATGAAATGCTGTGATTTTAATTAAGATAAATTGCTTCCTTAACTACTGCAGAGACTGAGATTTTATTTCTTTGTTTCAGTGTTCAAGCTAAAAATTTAATTATTAACCTTAACATTGATATCAAACAATGAAGTTCTTCTGTGTATGCTGATAAAAGGAGCTGCTTATCTATTTTTTCTCCAACTTTGAACCCCATTACTCTTCTTTGTTTTAATTTAGACAGTTTTTCTGAATTGCTTCTATTGACTTTCTGAAAACACATCCAAGGAGAGGCATGATGCTTAAAATAAAATCATAAAAAAACCCCCAAAAACCATTTTAAAGAAGGTTCAGAGTTTCTCTTAAACTCATGAATTTCTTCATCAACGCATTTCTGAAGTACTTTAACATACCATAGCTTGTAAATTTTATTTATTCCTTTACTTTAACTTAGCTCAGTCACCCATTTATTTCCAAAAACTGATAAATGTTTATTAACAGTTACATTATTAATGCTTTTGTGAATAAATAAAACTCTACACCAACCATGTATCTATGTAATCTATGAATTTTTATTGAAATGAAACATAAATTATGGAGGAAAGCATATTATCTGTTTAGCTGACCATAAGAACTATCTTGTAAAATTCATGTTACTTCTGTCACTTTTACAATTTGTATATAATTTTTTGAAACCAAAGGAACAATTTTTGTGAGTTCTCTGTATGTATGTTAAATATACCTAATGTGCCATGTAAACTGTAATAAGGGGTTGTTTTAGAGTGAAGACATCAAGAGCAATTAAGAATTTAAGTTTCTTGTGCAAATTTACTTCAGCATCTTTAATGATGATAAATATTTTTCTCAAATGTCTACACCTGAGCTTTTAAAATTTTTTTTAGCTGGGACAATATCTGGAGAAGAGATTCCTGTTGTTTCCAAGGCTAATATTAAGGAGTACAGAGACAGCTTTTCCTGTGAAAAATTCAACTTCCGCAGCAACCCAAACATCACTTTCTATGTCTATGTCAGCAATTTCTCCTGGCCAATCAAAATACAGGTTAGTGACTGCTTTGTGCTTCTAGAAATGTTGTTATTTTAGCTTTACACTGGATTTCATGATTTCACTCATACAGAAAGTGTACCAATAGAGTTATTTGCCTGCTGTATTTTCTGTGTATATTAATTCTGTTTTGATGGCAGTCCCAGTATGATTCTAAGGCTGGGCTGGACAGGGCTTTGAGCATGGCCTGGTGGAGGTGTTGCTGCCCATGGCAGGGGAGTTGAAATGAGGGGCTCTTTAAGCTCCTTCCAGCCCAGACCATTCCATGATTCTGTGCTTCAGCTTTTAGCAGTGAATCAGACTTTGGGAAGTCGATTTTAAAATCTGAATTTAAATTGTTGAACATACTTGTTTATTTGTAATGTAACTTCAGCATTTAGGTGAAAACCTGAAAGAGTACTGTATGTACTGTATGTACTGGATATTCGAATGCAATCCTTTGTTAATGATTTTGGAGCCTCGGATTTTTTTAAATGCTGAGTGACTGGAGCAGATTGCAATATCACAGACTTCAGTTAAGGATAAGTGTATTTTATTAGAATTTATGTTCTTTGTTGACTTCTTTGGAATCAATTTCATTATTTTCTGGAGTACTAAGATACTGTGCAGTGGCACACTCAAAAAAATCAATGCAATCGTGATTCCTCCCTGGCCTGTGAAGTTCCAGCACTATTTATAATTACTGTGCTGCATTTGTGAACACAGTGTCCCCTGCATCAATGAGGGAGATTCTTATATGGATGAACAGCATTTTACTATAACTCCCCTACAGAATTAAGTCTTAAAAATTAAATTGTAAAATGATAATAATATTTCATAATTCCAGATGATATACTCCAGAAACAAGAACAAGCTCAAAATATT
>VZRX01016547.1:91615-162082 GCA_013398075.1 Notiomystis cincta
ATATATATATATATATATATGAGATAAAAGGTCCTGGATTAAATCTTCTGAGTAAAGTGTCAGAGAAATGTTTTTGTTGCTTTAAGTAAAGCTAGAGTTATCTTCATCATACCTGAACAGTGACTGTAAATGTGTGTTAACAGTGTCAAAGGATGAATTTATGCAGCTTACTAACATTTATGAATGTACTAGTTTATTAAAAAATCCAAACTAACCCTGAACACTAACTGCTTCCTTTTAGTCTTCATATTAGGGGTGTTTTTTACACTCTCTCCCACTTCCTAAGGATAGAACAACTTCAGCTGCCAGATCAGCTTCTTAAAGAAATCCACGGAGCAATTTCACCTGTAAAGGCATTACAGTTTGCTCTCATCTTTATGATTGGAAGGTGGCTGTATCATCATTGTAAGAGAAATATTATTAAGGTGATGCATTCCAGAAGGGAGCCCTGATCATTGGTCACATCCTTACTTTTGTTTTTTTAATCAGAATTTTAATTGTCTTGCCACAGTTACACTGATTTTTTTTTTATTTCTTTTTGAAGCACGTTGAAATTCATCAGTCTAGACAGATCTGCCCCAGAGGTGGTGGTGCTTGACTATTGCATTCCTTTCCTGTCCTACTAATTTTTCATGAAAATCTTACTCCATCTAGAAATTAAGTTACTCAATTTTATGCACCAAAAAAGGAATGCTAAGATCTGGTTGGGGAAACTGTTCTAGGATTTTAATTGTGTCTTCTGTATTTGTCTTCCTAACTGAGCAAGATTATTATTTAGCTCTCAGCCTTTTTTATGCTGTAATTTGTTCTTTTCCGAGAAAATATCTGAAGTTCACATTACCTCTTTATGTTTCTTGTGTTTGGTGCTCTAGCAGTAGATAACATCTTCAAATGATAAATGAAGCAGGGAGCTTTCCAGAGAAAACAAGTTTTGTTTTATATATTAACTGTATAATTCTGGGTGTAGTAGAAATTTTATAAGTATATGAAACCTCCAGTGACTCAGGGTTAAGAGAAGGAAGTCATGGTTCATTCCTATCCAGAGGCTGAAGTTTCCAAGGCCAGTTCACTAAATTGTTCTAATAGTTATGATCTTCTACATCTTCACCTCTTAGCATACCAGATTTCACCTTCATAGCAGGCAAAAGGGTTGATATTTGTCTGTTTTCACTGCAGTCCTTTCCACTGAAATGGCCACACTGCACTGGGCATACCATGCTGGGAAAAAGCCTGATATTTTGTTTTAACTCAGCACTGAAGGCTGTATTGAATCCTGTTAGACCTAAGGAAATCATTGTGGCTTCCTTGAGAGGGATTCTGTTCATTTAGTAAGTGTGGTGGCAACATGAAATTTGGCACATGCCTTTTACACACTGCTTTTGTAGAGGCCTGAGTACTCCAGCACACTGAGCCTTTCTCAGGTACAGTCCTCCTGTATTTCCATAATTCATCACAGCTTGTCGAGAATACATTATATAAAACATGAGCTCCTAAGGAGGCAGAACTAGTGACCTTCCTTCCTTTTTAACTGGTATTTGAAGTTGTGTTATTGATGGTATTATCAGTGCTGGTTTTGGTATGCATTTCACCACTCTGCTCCTGTGCCTCCTGTTATGCTGGCACTGGAGCTAAGATTTCTGGGATCTTTCATTGGGAGGATTTGAGTGTTGGAGTTACTGCTCTTTTCTATAGGAAAAGAAGCAGCCCTCCTCATTATACAAGACATTTAGTTTCATTTTCTGTAAAGTCTGTATTACCTCTGGTTTTGCATTCATTTGTCTCCAAGATTTTCCTGAGTGTAAGGAAAAACTGTCCATCCCAGCAAGTGATTGTTTATTGGGATCAATGGCTCACAGCTGCTTCCTCAGGTAGTTTATTATGCATGTTACCTATTCAGCAAGCTTGGACTTTTTTTCCAAAATGTTAATAAATACCTGGTGACTCTAAAACAAAATATCTTCTTAAGAAATATGATTTCTTGGCTTTGAAAAAAAGGATATGCAGTGATTAGTGTTAGTAAAAATAGTCCTTTAAGGTGTACTGGTCTGTGATAAGCCCACCATCAGCTGGCAGTGACCTGTTTTATTGTTGTCACTGGTGATCCTAATCACCTCAGAGTGCAAATTCTTCAGCTCTGAGTAGCAGTGAATTACTTGCCAAACATAGAAGCTAGGTAGGAAATTCTCAGTTTCCCTCAGCTGTACTGCTGCTCTCTCTGCAGGACTGCACTGCAGGTTCCCATCAGCCAGCACCCTTCTGTCCACGGGCACACAGCTGGGAGAGCTCCTCAGCCCTCAGGGGAAAGACTCTGCAGTGAAATTTCCTGATGCTAAAGGCATCTCATTTAGCTATAAAATCTCTTCTGCCACGAGGAAAGAAGCAGAAATGTGACACAGTTGCATAAGGGGTCATTAGGAAGGTGGTGATGTAGGACATCTTCAGCTTAGAGCTGTTTCCCAAAATAGATCTGCTGTCTATTGACCTGGCTGTAACATGGGCAGGTGCCAGTTTTTTCTCAGAACTATGTAATAGTTGTACACTGGCACACAAATGTGGGATGATTCCCTGCTGAATTACTGGAACAGGTTAGACCACACTTTCTTCCTGTTTCCTGTAATTCAGAGTTGCTGGAAAATAAGAATGGATAAAGACCCTTAACATTAATTGGCCAGACTTTCATAAACAACAGTATTTTATGCATCTTTTCAGAGGAAATCTCTATAAATTATCTTTGTTAAGAGGTGTTAACAGGTATAAATTACCTTTATTAAGAGGTGTTAACAGAAGTCCAAGTAAGAGGATGTGATTTGTCATTTAGAATTGCCATCTCTCAGTTTGACTGTCTTTGACAGTCCAAAACCTTTAGGATATTGTGTCCTATGTATTGGTTAAACAGGACTCCATGAGAAAATGCTCTTGGCTTAAAATAGGCTAAATTTCTGAACAGAATATGTGAAAAAGTCCCATAACTTGTTTCTGCTCATTTTTATTTTATTTTGAGAGTCGATGTAATTCAGACTCCACTGGTAATGGAATTTGAAGGCTGTAACATTTATTGAAAAGCAGTAACTCAGCCTGTAGCCAGCACCTCAAATAGTGGTCAATGGTCCCTGAAGTAGTAAGCAGTCATAAAGCTTGGGCTTCTGACAGCTATGCAAATATTAATAACAGCACTCACAACATGTTCTTCAGTCTCAGGAAACTAATTTTATGGCAAGAGATTTTTGTCATTTAATCTGGTAACAGATGTATTTTCTTTTTTTCCCATCATTTGCTCCCATATTCTGGAAAGCAGTGACTGCATATGAAAAAGCAAATACCCTGAAAACACTGTCCTGGCTGTTTGGCTGATCACTGTCCCTAAGGACAGCAGTAACATTCCTGCTTCAGGATCAGCTGTTTGCCTGCACCTTTATCTCTTTATAACTGTCAGACTTTTGTGATCTCAACTTGTGCCTGAGCAGCAAAATTTTCTACCAATATTAAAGCTGAATCTGGAGATAATAATAACTGTTCTACTAGTTATTTTCTTTCTTCCCTGAAGTGTAAATGAAAGATTCACAAGTGTCTGAGTTTTAATTGGGAGGGTCAGTTTAAATTGTAAGGTTCAGCCTCAGCAGCAAAGCACTGTCTGGCAAAATTAGGTTTGTGTTTAATGAAAAAAAAATGTTGTTATACATTTTTGAACATAGCATAGTTAAACTAACATGTTTCCACAGCATAAAACAATTGTTGTTGCAGTGAAGTTAGACAGGATGTTGGTGTAAATGTAGAATGCTCTGATGTGTTCAAAAAAGAATTTCATATTCTTAAGCAAGCCTACTTGGAGTTCTGTTTTTTTCTGCACTGTGGTTTCTGACAAAAACTGTCTTTGGCACCCTGTATTGGTTCGTATACCAGAACAGAATAATGAATTGTGGTGAAGATTTGCATTTTATTTGTATGTAGCACAACAAATAATGAAAATTACTTCATACATAAATCTTTAAGTAGGAGATTTTTTTTTTAAGCTGAAACTAGTGTTCTTTCAGTTCTTTCATGGCTCCTGTTTCAGAATTGATTTCCTTTCCCCTGTTAATAGCCTGCATGTAGCAACTGAAGGAGGAGTGTAATGTAAATCAAGAAGCATATCTACCCTTGTAATAAAATTTACTGGGTAGTATAATTTATTTCAGCTTTTTTGTTTTTGTTTTGGACTTCATTTGAATTTTTCACATTCATGAGTGACTTACATATTGTTAAAGCTCCAAGAAGTAAAACTTGTCAGTCATTGCAATTAAAGTTACAACGGTATCACACACCTAATAACTAAATTTACAGATAAGGAACAGATTTTTTGGGGTTTTAAGACCTTTCTGAATTTTGCTGAGGTCATACTTGTGGTCCCTTTGCTTGCAAGATGTGTATTTATCCACATTGTAGCAGTGTTTGTACAGAACCTCCTCCCACCAGTGATTGCATGGCTAAATTTAATCCCTATGATTTATGGTGAACAATTCAATTTCTAAGTGCCTTAATGGTTTCCATAGAGGCTGCTGAGTAACTGCAAACAGCAATGGATGGAGACACTGCAATTCTTGAAGCACTGAGCAGGTATTGATGATGAAGTGAATGCATTAACTGCCAAAACGACTTCGATGTTTTCTTACAGTAAATGTAAAACCCCTCGTTAAAATAGGTTTGAAAGTAATATACCAAGAACAAAACCCTGGGAAATCCATTGGAATATCATTTAGTGACAGCTCTGCAAGGAGCAGGAAATTCTGTCAGAACAGAAGAAATAACAGGAAGAGAAGGCAACTGCAGGACAGGGTGGATTCGTTTACAGATGACTGAGGTACAGCCTAAAATGGACATAAATGTGCAGTTTCAGTTTTCAGTAGGGGTGATGATATTGATAATTTTGAAAAGTCAGGATCCATAATCATCATCATCATCATCATCATCATCATCATCATAATCATAATCATTAACAGAGAAACATAGAATCATTCTGGTTGGAAAAGGCCTCAAGATCATTGGGTCCAACCTTTAACCTTACACTGCCTAGCCCAAAACCAAAATCCCCAGGTGCCACATCTTCACATCTTTTAAATGCCTACAGGGGTGGGGATTCCACCATTGCCCTGGGCAGCTTGTGCCAATGCTCAAAAACCCTTCCTGTGAAGACATTTTTCCTAATATCCGATCTAAACATCCCCATTTTCAACTTGAGGCCATTTTCTCTCATGCTCTACTTTGCTGTGAGAATTATCAACAAAGCTGGGTGCAAAAGTTCAGTTTAATGTGCTCACATCAAGTCATACCAGTCTTGGACTCTGAAGGAAGAGAAAATGCAGTACCAAAAGCAGGAAGGTGGGAACATGAGACTGAGGAAGTGCAAATGCAAGGTCCCATCTGAGTGTAAGAAGGGAGTGATTCAAATAACAAGAGGTTTAGTAACCTACTAAATTTACTAAACCAGGTTTAGTGCTTTGGAAGTGATTTTGAAGGAAGGTTATGTTGTAGTGTTTAGTATTTTGTCACTTTTTATGCATTGAAAATAGGCATTAAATTGTTCAGGGAATTAGAGTGGAAGAATGTATATCTAAAGAAATGAGGATCTCCTTAACAGATCACAAGGCTGCTCATGATACATTTGTACTTCAATATTCTGTCAAAGTGGCTCATCTAATCACCTTTCTGCTCATGGCATTTAGGTTATTAGACAGCAAAAAATCTGGAAATTCAGGTTTATATCTTCCATAGTATTGTTTTGTATATATGCTCTATGATTATTTTTAGAAAAAACCCAACTCCTGTAAGTGGAGAAATTAAAAATAATTTAAAAATTAAAATCAGGAGAGCAGCATGAAGGTAAAGTTTCATTTGCTTCATTGCTAGTATCTGAGGCTAAACTCAGTTCTGTTTTTCAACACATAAAATATCATTGTTAAAATTCTCAGTCGTGGTTACATTATTACTGGTATATCTGTTACATGTACAATTATTGCATTTTAGAAAGTACTTGAAAATTACTACCCAAATGGAGACTGCTATAGTAATTATGGTTACTTTTTTCTTTCTTAGGCAATCAAATATAATACCAGACACCTACTGGTTCTTGCCTTGGAAAATGGACTATCTATAATATCTGTAATTTATTTTCTTGGAATTGTAAGGTCAATTGTATGGAGAATAAATACCAAGTCTTTATAAAGTTCCCAAAAAGCTTGATGTGCCCAAATCCAACACAGCATTTTCCAAAATGCTTCCCATGAATCCTAAAGTATTGCTAAAATGAGGAGGTGTTTTCTGATGATTAGATTATACCTTTTTTACTTTAAGTAATGGTAAAACCGTTAACATTTGTCTTAAAATATACCAGAACAAGGTAGCCAACCATACAGGCAACTTCTGCACCACTCCAATAAATGTAAATGTTATATTCATTATTCTTCCTGATACATTTCTTTTTCCAATCACCTTAGAAAAGACTTAATATGAGCCAGCAGAATATCTGTAAATATTTAACATAGTTGATATATTTCTGAGAAAGCAGAAGCCCCATTAATAGTTCAGCTGATGATTTGAGGGAACCAAAATACCTAATTAAGAGATAATTAGTCCTCAGTGATGCACAGTTTTAATTGGTGTATAATTTGAATGTCTGAGATAAGAACTTGTGTAACTGATGTGCTGCTTGTGTAGGGCTTTCTTTTCCAGGCAGACCCAGTCATCATCTACTGGTGGTTGTATAACACAATAGATATGCATAGATATGGTATTTGCTAATAAAAATTGTCTCTCTATGATGATATTGAAGTAGAAATTGAGATTTTTTTTCCTGTCATGTCCATTTCTCTTAGATACTTACTGAAGGAAATGTTAGAAAATTTAAAATGCAATAAGAAAAAAAGTTTGCTTCCAGATAAGTCATGTTTGTTCAGGGCTTTTGATTAGCTATAGAAAAATAAATCAATTATTCTTCTTGGGATTTGGGGTGGGAACATATGGAGGGGTATAGAATCCTTTCGTTCAATAACAAGAAAAAACACTTTGAAATATTAAGATTCTCCCTGAAGAAAACATCCATGCCTTGTTGAACTGCAGAAGCCTATAAAGGTCATACACAGTGGCTTCAGAATTATTTGAAAGTAAATGTTTGGCTCATAGGGGATCAGAATGGAAATAGGAACCTGGTGGTAGAGAATAGATATTTTCAAACTATTTATCATGACTGCCAGAAACTCCTTTGTCAGAAGGATTAATACCACCTTAGTTGGCCTCTGTGATCAGGATTTTATAGAAAAAATATGGGCAATGTACAGGACTTCTTTTTCTTATATCTTTCTTTAAATTTGGATTTTTTTCAGTAAACAAAATGTCAGTGGCCTGAAATCAGTTTAAGAACTTCAGTATAGGGGGTTTGTGAGGAAGATTTCTTGAGAGCCCCACATCTGCTGAGCAGTGATGATGATGATGATGATGATGATGATGATGATGATGATGATGATGATGATGATGATGATGATGATGGTGATGATCCTCACCAGCACCAGAGTGGTCCTGACAGGGACAGGAGTTTCAGGGTTAGGAGGAGCAGCTCTCCTGAACTCCTCTGGCTGCAGGTGCTCACACACATCATGGGATGGCCCTGCAGCAGCAGCATGTGGTCACTTGTGCTGTGACTGGGGCTGAGCCTGCCCTCTGAGCACTGAACCCTCAAGGTGTGTGGTGCTGAACTCACTCTGAGCCAGAGAAGCTGGAAAAAGAACTGTCCAGTGCTGAGTGGCCTCGACAGCACTGACTGCAAATCCAGCTCTGGTGTTTTGCATGGAACTTCAGAGCTTAATTCCTCAGGCCATGGCAAAATAGCCAAAAACTGTAGGAATGCTTACAGCTGAGTTTGCAGGGCTCCCTAAATCCCAGCTTTCCCAAAGCACTGAAGCTTCAACAGTTGAGGCTGTTTTATGTGCAAGAGCATTTTCAGGAGTGAGCTCAGGTGTCATCAGCATCCTCAGTGCAGGGAGGGCTACCTTAGATTAAGCAGACATTCATGCTTAAGAATGTTCATTTTAGTGAACCAATGTTTTTGGTGGCACTTTAATGTGTAAGAGTTATTGCAGTCACAGATGCAAGGAGCTGAACTTCATATTTACTGCTAGAAACAATCTTTGAGAATGGAAAATAGTTGCCATATATTGATCTTTAGTAGCTTTTTAAGGTATTTGTCTTGTGATGGTATTTCATGAAGACCCCTGTTTTTTGAAAAGCTTGATAATAATTTGTAACCATTTGGCCAGTGGGTATAATTTGTGTGATAAAATAACAAAATTAAAATATTACTCAGTGAGACTCCAGGATTTAAAAAATCAAAGCCATTCTGTGGTTCCTCATGGATTAACTAATGCTTATATGGGTTGGGCTGAGCTAACCATTGTGAAGATATGAGGAACTCACAGTCCATAAATGCCTTTCCTGAGAAATGCAGAAGGAATAGCACAAAATTGAGTACAATCACAAGGTCTTTGTTTATCAGGAAGACAAGCTCAGACCTGCAAACTTGGCTGATAATTGGGAAATACTGGGGAGCCTCTGTGCTCTGTTAGATTATAGTATATAGTACAGCTCACTTCTTCAGACTGTGGGGAAAGATGATTGGGTCATGATTCTGTTTGTTTTTATTATGAAATGCTGATTGCTTTATTTTGAAATACTTTAAGGACCTTTAAATTGTGATAATGATGCCATTTAAAAAAATCTCTTGAATTCTTTATTATCAGGAAACTAATTTAATGTATTTTGAAGAAAACCAAAAGAAAACCCACAAACTGCTTGCTCTATATTAGACAAACATATTTGGTGCCTTCAGGGATACAGTGCAAGCAATTATCAGACATAGATAGCCAGATAAGCAGATTAAGCAAGAACGTAGAAAGCTTGCAGGTCATCTGCTTCTTTTAAAATCTGGCTTTAACTACATTAGTTACTTGTCATTACTTTTTCATGTGAGCACTTGATTTCATTGCTACCTAGGTGTTACATCTCATAGATGATAAATCCAGAAGGGGCTGCTTTGGTCATATAATTTGAAATGAGACATAAACTGAAGCACAGGCTTTCATAAATTAATTGCAGTTTGAACCAGACCGTGCATTTAAAAAAAACCCAAACAACCAAGCATCACTCTTGGCCTAAATATTTTTAAAAAGGGAATATGCACTTGACTTCTACTCCACAGTTCTGGCTGTCAATTATTGCCACCGTTCAAAATCATTTGATTCATAGTAAGTGGAGCTTTTCATGGGCTACTCTGGAAATACAATTTTGTGCTAGAAAGGAGAGCTTCCTCCTATAAAGAATGTGATGTTGCTGCAAACACCATATACTCTATCACCTTTGTTTTGGCTTTTCTCTCCACTCTCCAATATTTCAGTATCCCTTGGGAGCTGAGGGAGCCAGAACTGGGTTTGCTTTTCCAAGTGTGATTGTATCTCTTTTGGATGCAGAATTAATGATGTACTTGAGGGAGCAGAAAAAGGGTATTTTCCAACAGCTGCCCCATGGACACACTGCTGCTGGGGGAAGCAGAGCAGCCTTTAGCTCCTTAATTCCTTCTCTTATCTCTCCAGTCCATCCTTTGTGCTACGTTCGACGTTTTCCTCTACACACCCAGCAGTACCACAGCTCCTTCATCACAGCATTGGGAATTTAATGATTGTCTAACACAACCCCAAATGTTTTTCAATGTCACTAAGTCCAGATTAACATCCTTGAAAATTATCTTCATTCTTTGATTCCACATTTATACTATCAAATCCAAGTTTTACTACTCTTACCTTCCCCTTATCCTCCTATACCCATGGCTTTGTAAGTGACCTATTATTTTCACTTTCTTTCCTCAGCATGCCAAAGAAAACCATATTAATGATGATATTTTTTTGTTGCAAGTTATTGATAGAAGCTTAAATAGCACTAGAAAACTAAGATCCAAGAATCTTGCTGTGCCTTGCATTAGAAACACATTTGTACAAATGCAAACCTCTATTTGCCATTGCATTTTACATTAAGTAAAAGTTTAGCAAGTGCCATGCTGAATTTTTATTCTAGTTCCTCAAAGTGTTTTTTTTTTTTCCAGAAGGATTAATACAATCTCTTTACATGTAGAAAGAGGAAAATATCCAGAATTACTGTAAGTTCTGTTAGTCATATTGCTGTGGCTGTTGTTGGGAATGGGTTAGGAGATGTAGGCATGGAGTGCAGTGATCTCCTGTGAAAATGTGTAAGAACTGCTGGTTATAAGAATACTTGTTTGGAACACATATATTCTTAAAGCTGATGAAATGAATTTTTAGACCAACATGCTCCACAGTTTTTTCTGTTCTAGTACTACTTTGTTATTTATCTTATGTGAGTTTTATTCATCATTCTCATCTTTCATTGCTAGCTTTCCATTAACATGCTTCACAAAAAGCCAGGGGAAGATGAATCTTGTGTCTTTCTTTCCTCCCTTTTTTGTTTTTGTTTCATGATGTCCTCATTTTACTTTCTTGTCTTTTCTTTTGATTATTATTCCTTACAGTGACAGGAAAAATACACAAGACTGACATTGCTACAGATTGCAGTCTTGTTAAAATTGCCATATTAACTGTGAGGCCAGGTAGTGAAAACCCATTCAAGCTGTCAGATACTCTCAAATGAGTGAAATAAAAGCTGTTTGTATGTGTATGGAATTATTATTACTCCTTTGCCTCCTAATACCATCTTTGTACAGGCTTTGCATTGTTTTCATTTAAGGTATTTTTGGTTTTGTTCTATTCTCAGTGGTAGGATCTGAGAAATTCTCTGCTGAGTGCATATGAGAGATTTACAGAAATGCTGAATTTTCACTGATAAAGTTTCTGTATTAGCTCATAAAAGTGCCACAAGTTCTGATCTGGGGAACACAGAACAGGTTATAGATGAACCTCTCCAGTCCAGCTCCCTGCTCAGATCAGGGCAAACCTCAAAGTAAAGTCTGATGGCCTTGTCTGGGAATTTCATTTCCCTCATCTGTGTGAGATTCTGTCCATTATACCTCATCCTCTTTCTGTGCACCTCTGAGAAGACTCTTGAGTCCATTTTCTCTGCAACTTACCCATCCTTTCCTTGCCCTCTCTTTAGGATATTCAAAGTTAATGACTTCTCTGTATAGTAAAATGTGAGTTCAGTGAATTTACAGAAGACATTAAGATCAATACCAAGAATTCAGTGCAATTCACTGCATTCTCCTTGAGAGTCCCTCCAACCCCCAGGCTTTAAAAATAATGAAAATAGTTATAAATCTGAGGCAATTGTTTTAAATAATAAATTGTGTAATATAAATAAAAGGCAGTTTCTTTTGGTATTTATTCAGCTGTTGGGTATTTTGAGTGAAATATTTATCTCTGCCTTTGTAAAGAAAAAATATTACTCAAATGACATCTTGAACAGTCTCCTTTTCCCCCCCCTTTTTGGCATGATTTCTTAAATATACATTCCTGGATTGAAGATTTGACCATGCTCCTGTGTCCAGACTAGAGATTGGACAAAGCAAGGATGCATGACATCTCTTAATGGTTCAACTCAATTATTTTAGAGGGTTTTTCCAACTTAAAAAACTCTATGAATATTATTCACTAGCAGCAGCAAGGATAAAAAGGGGGGAAGAGTGTAAAATTGCATTTAAACTGAAATATAAGGGTAGAAATTTACAATTTTTATTGTTACTGTTAGGCTTTGCAGCATAGGAGGTGAGATGTCAGTGGAGAAAGGATTCATAAAATGTATATTCAGAGCTATAAAAGGAACTTTTTTGGCTCTGCTTTCTCATTGGGGTGTATTACTGCTCCATTCCTTAGCATGAGCCTGGTGTATCTGTGTCACTGCATCCATGCCAAAACAGAGGCATTCAGTGACATTCTGAAGTGCTTTTGTCAGCTCTTCAGTGAGGAGTCAACAAAAGATGTGCCTAAGTCACAGATATAGCAGCACTCTTGTGGTTAAGATCCACATGCACCAGTAAGAATAGATTTTTCCTTTTGCCCTCTCTTTGGGCATTAGAAAAGGCAAAAAGCTATTTAATTCACATCATACCTGTATTAACTACTGTAAGCTGATAATGCTTTCTTTTTTTTTTTTGTAAAATGATTATGTTGTTGGTTGGTTGGGTATTTTTTTCCTAAACTAATAAGTCTTCATTTATATTCTATGGGCATTAACCACAGAACTTGATTTGTTTTGAAAATCTTTTTTAGCTGTATTCATCTGTGATAAGGCAAGTGGGGGGAAAAGAAAAATCAATTGCAGCTGTATTATTTGCAATGTAATCAATTCCCTTCTCCATTCTAACTAGAAGAGGCATCCTGAGGAGCTGGGAAAATTACACTAATCTGATATGTTTGGATCTTCATTTCATTGTAAAGACTGATACTCATCTCCTTACATCCACTTCCTTTGAATTTTATTTAAAGTTCACATAGATAAAGGCTACTTGAAATATAATCACACTATTCTTTTGACAGTATTTTGTGTTCTCTGGTCTTATTTTGGCTTTTCTTTGATTCATTTTCTGTAGTCATTATTTGGACTTGGACAGTATCTAAAATTATGTGTTTAAAGTAATTTGTGAAAGGGAAGGAAACAGTAACTCTTAGTCCTTGGGTTTCATGCATACTAAGTATCATTCTATTCAAGATTTGATTCCATTATTAATATTTTCATTTAAATAATTTTTACTTCCTTTTACTAACTGCTCATGTGAATAGTAATTTACAAAAAGTGAAGGGCTATAAGTTTTGTGTGCTGATCTTCAATTCTTGCAAATACACATGGAACAATTAAGTGGTTTTCTGATATCTATATAGGCTTAGGGCTGACAGTAATCTTTTCCATTATCAGGATATAAACCTGAAACTGTTAAAGCAAATATTGTCATAAACTCTTATATCTGTTTTAAAAAAAACATATTTCCTAGTGATTTTATCTCAAAATATTTTCACATTCCCTTTATTTCCATATGTAATCATTCTGTTTAGACATATTTGTGTTGTGCATCTTCTGTGACATCAGTAGCTCTTCATCCTTCCTGGTGTATATTCCCTTTTTTGTACTTATACATGGCAGTCCTATTCCCTGCCAGCCTTTCATCTGGCTAAGCAAGCTCTGTTCTTTGTATTTAAGATTCATTTTCTGTTCCCCTCCTGGCCACCCTAATGGTTCTTCACCTTCTGCTCGAGCCTTTCAGGACAATGACAGTGCAGGGTACAGTTATTAGTCTGTCAAAACATCCTTTTGCAGTTACAAGGTTGAATTGCACAGTCCCATTGTTATTGTTACCATTTTGTTACTCCATTAAGATGTCTCACATTCCATTTGTATTTTTCCTTATGCTTGGCTAGTGCAGTTTGAGGAAGTTGCTTTAGTGCTGTTTATTCTACACCTGTTGTAGCCAGATGGAAAAGGGGCAGGACTTCTGTTTAAATATTAATACTAATACCACTACTAATAAATAATTATAGCAATTTAACTTGAAATGATAAACAGATTTTGTTTGAGGTGACAAATTCAAATTGTATTCTAGTATCATAGAGTTTAATCTGTTAAGGAAACCAGTGCAACCTGAATGCTCCTGAGTTTGCAAATAATCTGTAAGATCAACAGCTGGAGTTCCATTTGTGGGATGCTTTTGCATGGTTTATCATTCACAGTGATGAATTGCTTGATATCATGGTGTTGAACCAACTCTTTCTGTCCAGGCCCACTCACATGCTGTCTCCATTTGCCCAAATACTGAGCTACTGCAGTGTCATTCACTGTGTGCAAAACACTTTGTGTGTGAATTTTTATTTTTCTGAAATAACCTATGCTTAAATTCTTGCTCATGTTTTTTAAACTGTTTTGTTGGGGTTTTTTTCCTGATACTTAAACAATACCTTTGTTTAACCCCAGTCGGTGTTTGCTAATCAAGCAAATCGTGATGGAAGGGATTTTGTATTTTGCTATTTTTAGTTTAAACTGATAATTATGGAAGATACAATAGTGACAGTTTCCTAACAATCTGATATTAGGTGTGCTGAGGTTAATTGTGTTTTTTATCAGAAGGGACTATATGGGAAATGCTACATCCTTGCAATAACATTTCTAGAGTTTCTAAAGGGAAAGTTTCTATTGTTATTAATTATAAACAATGCTAATGCTATGTTTTTTTAAAGGCGTTTAAAATGTACAACATAGTGAAAGCAGGTTTTTTAAATGATCATACAAAGTAATATTGTACTTTAAAAATTCTACTGCTAAGCTGACACTTCTTGTGTTAATAGAGTTCAAACAGGAACTCAGGATACAAAGAGAACAAAATGAAAACGCATCCAGACATAAACTAGGATTAGTTGCCTTGAAGAAAGAGTGTTTTAAATAAATTTTTTAAAGCAGTCCTTTTGCTCTACTCAGCTCTTCCTGGTTTCAACTTGAGAGTTCAGAGCATAGTAAAAACTGTGAAGAGGTTTAAAAACGTGTTGAGACAGGACTGGAGTGAGTTCACTTGATAAAGGGTGATACTGCAGTGAAAGTTGTCTGTGTGATGATGGGGGAAGGAGATGGAGAAAGGGAGCAAGGAGAACACATGGCACTAAATATCAGTGGGAGACACTTAGTTTACACAAGCTACAAGGAAAGGTGGCACAGGCAGTTCCTAAAATCTCTCAGACCAGACGTTTTAAGAAAGGAATTACATAACCACATCTCTGGACAGATTTGATTCTCCTTTGGGGAAGCAGATCTGTCCCATCTGCTGTACTTGATGTGCTTTTGTCATGTTTTCTGTGATATAATTGTCTTTTTTCAGTATTCTGTGATCTTTTTTTCCTTTTTGATGTGAACAGTTTTTGATGTAAACAATTTCTAAGAACAGAAGTGAAGTGAATCCACTGGTGATATCTTACTAAGTAATTGAAATCATCCTTCTCATGATATGACACAAAGGTGTCCTACAAGCCATCCTGAAGAATTGTGGAGGGACAGGAGCAGTGGGGATGAAGAGTATTTACAATTATCTCTGAAGTTGTTATGATGAGCAATAATTCACAATGAAAAAAAATTTTCAGAGAACTAAGCAGTGATTACTGCAAAGCAGCTAATGGCCTTCAGAAAAGGAAGATTAAACTGGTCCATTTTCAGCTCTGTAAGTTTCCTGTGAACATTTTAAAAACAAATGAAATTGGTCTTTTACCAATTGACTCTTCTTTCACTGCCAGTTTGTTGACACTTAGAGCCCTTTGCTCCACGAGGAATGAGAATACAATTGGTCTAGTACATGGTCTTTAATTGAATTGACTATTTTGCCCTGCTGCTCAGGGAATTGATAAATTGCTACAACCTTCTGTTCTGAAAGTTAGTGGGGGTTGTCTTTTGTTTTAGGAATAGAAAGAAAGTGTGAAAGAATAGCATTCAGAAGTGGTTAGAGATATCACTGAATTTGTTTTGACTAATTACATCATTGCAGTCTTACTTCTGTGAAACATTTTAGGAATTAATCAGTGGTTGCTGTCATTTGTGTTTTCGGTTTAATGATGCAGATAAAATAAACCTTCATATTCAATGTGCCACTTGTGCTAGAATTTAACTGAGTGTTTTGAACTTTCAGTAGCAAAGTTATTTCTTTGATCAGAAAATATTTCTAAGGAGAATCTTTTTCTTGACCACTTAATGTGAACATGAATACATTAATGTTTCTGTAAAAGGTAGTTGACCTGCAGACACAAAATAAATGAATGACTTTTTGCTATCAAACAGATTAAAGGGAATTCCCAAAGTTGTTATTTAATCAGGAAATTATGACAGGAGTCATATGGTTTTTTTCCCACCAAAACAATATTTTTGTTGATAATTGCTAATGCCCTGCCCCATTCTTTTTCTTCACAAATATATTTCCCACTTCTCAAATTCTGTAAGTCACAGGTCACAACTATGTAGCATTTTTAGCTCATCTGGATGTTTGGGTGCTAATTTTTGGAAGAGGTTGGGGCACCTGGGTACTCTCAATGACTTTTGTGGTATCAGCTATTATTTATCTTTGATTTTATTTCATATCCTGTTATGAATAGATTCCTTACAGCTATAATAAAGCAGTGGAGAAAATTCAAGGGGTTGCTTTGCCTGAAGTGCAAAGGGACCCTCATTGGCTTCACAGAATCATCACATGAGTTTTGGAGAGCTCTGGGGGTCTGTGTGGCTGAGTCCATGCCAGGGGGTGCTGGGGAATTTACTGCCACTCTGCAAAATTTACATGAAAACCTACCTTTATGATTTTTATTTCTACTTTAATCTCATTATGTAAATAATGTTTTAGTTATTAATCAAAACCTTATACAAGTCAGCATAAAATCATGATTTAGTAAGTGATGGGAAGAAGCCTATTCTCAGAGAAGAGAAGCTGTGTTATGCTGCTAAAAATGAAGGAATAGCTTCAATTACTTTTCTCAGTTTCTTATGGTTTTTTTTCCTATTATGATGACTGTGTAAGTAAACTTTCATCTGTCTTTGCATGAAATAAGCATGTTTTCCAGCAAATTTTAAAATGGGTATTTAATCTGAGGAAAACAGTCGTACTGCACCAGACATTTTGGGGAGTTAACTGGCAAATATCCCACTGCTGCAAGGGGTGATACTTGATTACCCTCTTACCAAAAATAACTGTGTCCATCAAGATAGACAGAAGCAGAATTAAACTGTTCCATCATGCCTTGAAAATCTTTGCTTCACTGGGCTTTTACTGTGCTCTGAGAAGATAAGGATGCTGTTGAAGGAGATTCAGAATTGCACACTAGAACTCAAAAAAGAAACAAAAGCTCTCTGAGGTTAAAGCTAAGAGGTTTCAAGAGGAGAACTAGAGTGGGGACTCCTTTGAGTCATAGGCTGAGGTTGCTCTTGTCCTGAAAAAACTAGTGGAAGAAAACGAAAAACATGGGAATATGTAGAAAAAATATTATGAGGGTTAATAAGAAGTATTATCATTTTATTGATTGTAGTTTTTATAACTGTAATATCCTAAAAGTCAAATTAATTTCAACTGTTAAATTTCTGTATTGGTGAAATGCAGTTTTGGGATTAGTAAAAGTGCAGCTGTGAAGAAAATGGGTGATAAGCAAAGGAGTGTTGTGTTTCTACCAAATGTGACTTTCAAACAGAACATTCTTTTTCTTATGCCCTTGTCTATTTTGGTTTTCATGTATGTTGACAGTTTTGCTGCCTATGAGTGTAAACTGTTGCTCTGTTTCATCCTTCTTTTTGCAAAGATAGCTGATATGAAATGCATATAAAATACCTTGTGAAGAGCCTTGAACTGACCCAAAATTCATTGAGACCAAAAGCAGAGATAGTATTATTTTTATATAAGTGAGTGCAGTATATTAAAAAAATGTATATTAGGATTTTAAATCCTAATTAGTGCTGTGATTTTATTTTTGTTTCAGTTTCAGAGGTTCCAAGTATAAGACATTTGTACCATTGGGTTCCATCTTGCAAAGTTATCAGTGATCTGTTGGCACCTCACAGTCATCAAGGAAATTTTCAAAACAAAGCTTAAGCACTGAAAATTCTATGCTCTAATTCCAGATTTCTGTAATAATGTGGTCCCATATATATGTATTTATACCTTCCATGAAGCATTCCAGTATTCAGAAACAGGAAGAACAAAGCAATTTTCTGTCTTCATCAGTCATCTTGCCTTCCAAAACAAAAGTCTCTTCAATCTCCTGCACAGCAGTTGCAGATATTTAGTGTTAAAAAATATCCTTTTTGATTGTTTTGTTTCCCTTTGAATCATGCCTTGTCTGTAAAAACAGAATATTGGTAATTGCTCTGGTTTAAGCATCATTGTACTGTGTGTAGTTACATATCTACTTTTTCTAATCTGAAGTTACATGCTAAAATCTTCTGAAGAAAGAAGGTAGGGTCTCAGTTATTTTCCTGCTGTCCAAAAACCCTTTTTCTCTTCCCATCCCATCAGTAGTCTCACTTCTATCCATTTTCTTTAGAGAGTTCCCCTTTCACACAAGCAAAGGGCCTTAAACATGAACATGGTTTAGTATTATTGCATTGATAAGAATAATTGCAGTGTCCTGCCTGTCCTGAATCCAAACTGTAAATAGGCAAGAAAAGGAAATTACTTCCTCTTTCTCAGCTCTCTTCTCTCGTAGGAGTCCAGGCTGCCTTTCAGCAGCTGCTGTTGTGGGTGGTGCCCATCAGGTACAGCATCCACAGCATCTGCTGGTTTGGCTTCTGCTGGGGTGCCAGTGGAATGCTGCTTTTTCCTGTTTCTCCCCCTGAATTTTTAAAGGGCTGTTTTAATGATATTCTTTAAATTTTAGTAGATTTTTTTTTCCACTTTGAAAATGTGTAGTGTAAACCTTCTAATCTGGCTTTAAAAAGCATTAGAGTATGTTTTTGTAGCTTTAGCATTAGAGATCTTCTGTTAATTTAGGATATTTTTTTCATGTCTCTTCTGTATCTTGTTCTCAAACCCATATAATTAAGTTAGTATTCATGTCTCAATGAAAACAAGTTTCTCCTGTTGTTGGGGGCTCAGATGAGTAGCCTGAATATTGCATATTTTTTATGTTTGTTTTGTGATGCTACAGAAGGCATATTATCTTTTATAAAGAGTTGAGTGCAGTTAATAGAAAAAACAGTATATGGAATTATTGCTCTTGTTATTCTCTCAAGGAAGAAGATAGGTGATGTTTGTTCAGTTAGGAAAAGCTAAACTGTATAGATTTATGAAGCTTGTAGAACATTTTGAGGCATTTTCAGAAAATGCTTTTCTACTGACCTTGTATGAGACGTGTCTGCGAGAAAAAATTAGATTCATATGACACTAAAAGTTACAGATTTAAAACTTTCTTTCCTCATCACACAACCATAAAAATTGTCTGCAAAGCAGCATCAGTTTTCCACAATAGGACTTCACTAATTCTTCTTTCACCAGACCCAGATTTCATTTAGTTACAAACCAGATTTAGCTTTAAGCTTCAACTAATTTTTCATAAGGACTGCATCAGTATTCAAACAAACTTGTTCAACAACATTAAGTCTATTTTATTTAATACCTTCCCCTTGCCTATTCTATTGTACTAGAAATAAAATGTGTCAGGAAATTGGTGGTGGCATAGAAAGATAATAAATTGAGAAGAGATAAACTGAGTGGCAGATACAGATATCTCAATCTGAATGTGGTCTGGTGGGTACATTTTCCTGATGCCATTTACTTTTCATTTATATATATAAATATATAAGGAGTATATATGTATGTTCCTTTACATAATTATTTCCATACATTTCCATATTCATTTCCCTATACAAGTCAGAATTACTTCAGTGTCAGAGCAGTATATTGTAACAGTTCTATTTATCCTGAGGTTAAATTAAATCTGTCCATTTGGGTTGTTCCTGTGGAACACTTTGTTAGTGAAATAATCACTTGTGGAATAGAGTTGTGAGGTTTAATGGATTCATCTGGATGATGGGACAGCAAGTTTTTTGTTGGCACAGAACCAGGAGGAGGCTGAGATACACCAGGGGGCTGTGCTGCCATCCAGTAGGACCTGGAGGGGCTGGAGAGGAACCTCATGGAGTTCAGCAAAAGGAAATGCAAAGTTCTGCACCTGGGCAGAAAAAACCACGAGCCAGCAATGTGCTCAGGGACAGAGAAGGACAATGGTGTCCTAGGCTGGGTTAGGCAGGGTGTTGCCAGCAGGTCAAGGGAGGTGTATCTTCACTTCCATGGCAGTTTTTAATGTTTTAGTGAATATTGCAGCATAAAATTCTAACTAAATTGCCAGATTAATTATTTTAATCTACCTTTATAGCTTTAGTGTAAGTGCAGCCATGTAATTAGCAAATGACAGTTACTGATAGGTTTATCCTGAATTTTATAATTCTCTTTCTTTGTGAAAATGTGTTAAGTACAGCTTCTCATAGTTTAGCTTTTATTGTTCACCTGCCTTGAATTAAAGACCAGTAAGTACAATATAGGGAAAGCAGGGAAAAAAAAACTCAGCTGACATTTTGGTGTATGTTTGCATGGTTCTTTACAGTGTCCTTTAATTGTGCCTTCCCTCAGAACTGGAAGATCTCAAAAGCAAAAAGATCACAGAACTCTGAGCGATAATCACATGATTAAAAAATCCTAAATTTCAAATATAAGTATCCTTCCCTTCTGAAGAGCAGCAGTTGTAGCTGTATCTTTCACAAGGATAAGACTATGGCAGTATAAATTATGAAGTGCATTTCTAGCTCAATTTGTTTGCAAAGGGAGAATTATTTTGAATTCTAGAAAATTATGATGCAGAGTTGATTGCCATGGATACCAGATTTAATTTTATTAATATTTTTTTGTAGAGTTCCTAATATTGTTCAGTTCTGCCTTTGGGGAAAAGAAGCAAACCAAAAAACCCCCAAAACTACTGTAGCTTAAATATTAGTAACTTAAGAAACTTAAATACTTTATATTCTTATGCAATAGTCTACTAATCAACATTTATATATCACAGCTAAAATTGAATTAAATTAGATTGAAACTAAATTACAAGGTCCTGAGTAAATTGGATTTGGTAATTTACTATTGAGTCAATCTGCAACTGATGTCATAATTTAGATTTGCCTCTTATGTGAGAATGATGCCAAGAATTATTCTTCCCTTTGCAGTTTCAATTTGTGAGTGTGAAGAATAATGATCATGCTTGAAGTACAAAACTAGTAACTGGCCAGATGTTAATAATGAATGTGTAAAGATGCCATTGCAGGACTGTCAGCTCGTCTTTTCTTGAACTTGAGAGACAAAGCTGGGACTCAGTGACTCTCGAGAATGCTCAAAATAAGAGATGTCTTATGGTTTGTGTACAAAAACCAGACAAGATGCAAGATGTAGGAGAAATGCTGCAGATGTCATATTTAGCTGTATTTATAATCACTGGATTTTTATGCATTAAATGCTGCCTTGAGAGTTTTAAGGAATTTTTAGTTTTTGACCACTGACCTGTTTATGGTTTATCACCCTAAATTCTGACAGCTGGCTTATTTCCAGAATGTGTGGGAAATAATTTTTATAGCAGGTTATTTGAAGATGAGGTCCATATCAACTTCTTTTTCCATTTAAGTTAGCTTTCAAAATGTATATTTCATTTTTTGAGTCCTAGAAAGGAATGGTTTGACATGATTTCCTACTCTCAGATATAAATCAGGAGACTGTTTTATTACATAATAGCGTGGCTTGCATAAATGCACTCCATTTATGAAACCTCTTACATATTTAGCGAAATTTCATAATATGCCATATTACTGTGAGTTGTTCTTCCCAGCTGGAACAGCGGCCTTGGGCATGGAGCCACACAGTTGGGCAAAATAATGGCATCATTTTATAGCTTGATAATGGCACCATTAGCACAAGATATTATCATATCACCTTTTTATGGATACTTATACTTTAAACCAAGCTCTGTTATATGACATAAGTGCAGCATTGGAACAGACTTCGAAAAATAAAGGTGCAATTTTTCTTTCAACAAGTTAAATATTGTAACATTTATGTAGCTATTATCTTTATTCTTTATAAAACATTGAGCTTCTCCTTTGGATGTTTAATAGAAAAATATATTTAAACCCAGCAATTTTGCATTTGAAATAGGTACTCAGGTGTAAGATGTTTCTTGACCCATCAAGTGAGACTTTTACTCCCAAACAGATGGATGAGAGCTCTGCTCTTGGCCAAATTGATGCAGTTTCTCATTCTTCCAGTCTGATGGAACTGCTGGTGCTTTGGAGATTATACAAAGTGCAGGTTCAAAAAGTTAATTTTGAGTGTTCCAGAACTCAGATTTTTAACTCCAGTCTCAGTTTGTAATTGTTGATCTGCTTACAGACTGCAGCTTCGTCTTTGAACTCAGGCTTTGCTCCTCAAAGCACAACTCCAATTGCAATTAAAATGTGCAAGACCCATTCTCTCAGACAATCAGCCTTCCTATGACAGTCCAGTCCACAGCAGTAAAGATTTCTGAGAGATTCTCTATTCTTTAGTAGGTCACTTTTGCCTGTGGGTGAACTACAAGTACTTTGACGTAATAATTTTCAGTAGGACAAAAATCTGAAACTGGGAATATCAGTTATCACAGTGGAAAACACATCAGGTTTAGAGTATTTTAAGGAGTGTATTGTGCAATTTTATTACAATTTATTAAAAAAAAATTTGCTCTCTTCTTATCTGTCTGAAGTTTGGATCCCAAACAATAGATGAATTGTTGCTTAAATACTCGATCTTGAAATTTGTCAGGCAGTTTGAGTTTAAAGTAGGAAACACATTTATGCTAAGTTGTGTTGAAAGAATTTTGGGAAAATATTGAGGTTTTCCTTTGATTTGAGAGCTTTGATTGCCTTTAACTTCAACTGGAATTCTTACATTTCATACCCAACATCTTTAAGAGGTGTTCAGATACATTGGTATAATGACTTTGCCCAGGAAACAGATCAAAACATATCAACCTTCAATAAAGAAGGAGTTGACCTGAAATTGCACTTGAGTTCTGGTCTCTTTGATTTCTATCAGGCTTTTAAATTACAGCACAACAAATATTTGGTGACCTTGAAAAGTCACTAAAATCTGTAGATAGAATTTTAGTAGATAAGATGTAAAGGAAAATAAGAAGAATTTCTCCATTTCTTAGGAAAAAGGCATTGGGAATATTTATGGTAGAGACTTGATTGAATATTGAAATGTTTCCAACCTTGGCATTAAGATTTTTTTGTCACAATAAAGAAAAAGTTAACAAATAGTCAAAAATAAACAAATTAACATAAATTAAGCTTCAGTTTCAGACCTTAAAATCTCTCATTTCATTTGGTTAATGTTGGAAAGATATTAAGCAGATTTGAACGATTTGTTTTGCATTTTTTTTTAAGACCAAGATTGGAAATGTATCAATTAGGAATGAATATTATTTTTTTTAAAGATAATTTAAAAACTACAATAACTGTGGCTTATGACTGTATTATCTCACACATGGTTGAGGCTGGAAGGAACCTCTGGAAGATGAAATTAATGATGCTGTCCAAAGATGGAGTCATTGAGTAGATATGACTACCCAGTGCAATTCTTCAGGCCAATAATGAAAAGGCAGAGAAGTTCTCTTTACAAACTGTAAACATTAGACTGGTGCTTCTGTTACAGTGTGTTGCAGTAAATATATAGATTATATTACATCAAAGTATTTCTCATCATTAGCAGAATCAGGACATTTCTTTCAGGAGATTTTGGTGTAGCAAACTTTAAATGTCTCTCAGTTTCTATCAAAATAGCAGTTGGTACCTTTTTTTTCCTCTTCTTGTGGTATAAACAGACATTTGCAAGATGTATTTTATGCTTTAAAATTAATAAAAAGCATAATAATTTCTGGTACAATACATGAAGAAGGTTAAGTATCACTTGAACTCGATAGCATTTGTTGTTTCAAGTAAGCACTTTTAGCATGGATGTCTCTGCACTTGCCAGCCTTGGAAAGATAGAGAGGAAATTAAATCTTTCAAAAATCCTTTTTCTGTCTTCTGTTACTGGCTCAGAGGCCTAATAACCCATACTAACAACTGTGAGAAGGGAAATAATCGTGCTTATTTGTGGAATCACAGAATGATTGGAGTTGGAGAGGACCATCTGGAGATTGTCTGACCCCCCAAAGCAGGGTCAGCTAGAGCAAGTTGTCCAGGGCTTTGTTGAGTCAGGTTTTGAATATCTCCAAGGACTGAGAATCAATACCCAACCTGTCTGAGCAGCCTGCTCCAATCTTTGATCCTCTCTGCAGTAAAAAATATTTCTTATGCTTAAATAGCATTTCCTGTCTTTCAATTTCAACAGATTTAGGGTCAAGTCTCAAAAGACAATTGGTACATAACCACTTTTAACTTAGAGTTTTAAAAAATAATGTTATTGAGAATGATTTGTATTGAAAGAGTTTTGCAGTATAGAACATCTCATTTGTGGAAATCACTTGTAACCTTTGAATGTGGTCACATGGTTTTGTTGTACTGTTTCCCACCAGGCTAAGTCAAGATTTCAGTAAACAACATAAATCAGCTTTAAGCCCTCTACAGATGCATAAAATAATTGCAAAATCCACTCACTTGCAGCTATTAACCAATACGGTGTTCTCAGAAATGATAAATACACAAATCTCTATTTTTTTATGTATGTTTTTGTCTCAGTGAAAGCCATGAGTGTGTTCTCATTTGGAAAAAGGGGTGTTGGAATGATTTGGGGAATTTCTGTAATCATTGAGGAAGAAAAACAACCCTTCCTTTTGAGTGTAGTCAATGCACTTAGTTGAAGACATCTTTCTGCTGTATTTTTGTCCCAGAAAACATACTGAAAATCTTTCCTGGAATACTCTGAGGATATTTCTTACAAATGACTCTTGGCAAGATAGATACCTTTAAAATCTGTACGTGAGCAGTTCACCCTGCAGGGAGTAAAGAGTGTGATTTTAATTTCTCAAGTTCAGTTTTTCAACAGCTCCCTGCATCTGAAGCCAGATAATCTGAATTGTCTTTTAAGTTATTTGTTCCTCTGTATCCTGCTCACACTTCTCTTTAAAAAGCCTGGTCAGCCTTATAGAGTGCAATAACTGGAGTTTGTCAAATATAATAATTTTGTGGGAAAATTTTTGGAGAAAGTTGCATTTTTAAAATTTCTAAAACTTCCCAGAAAAAAAGATTTCAGGGTTAAACCAAGCTTTCACTGAATTTTTTTCTTTTTTTTTTTTTTTTTTAAAGCAGAAACTTTTTCCAATTTTCAAATTTTAGGAAAGTAATTTTTCCTTATAAAGGCTCATCAAAACTGTTTTGTGTGTTTTTGGCCAGCTCAGCCCATTTTAACACTGGTAGCTATGGGAGAAAATAGCGACCTTGAATTTCCTAGCTTTCTGCAGAAAACCCCATAATTTGTCCTGAAATTTTGTCTAAAATTAATATGAATCATTGATGGTTTTATAAGTAATTTCTTCCATTTCCTTCTCTGGTGCCTGACAGCATGGACACTTGTGTGTGTGTCTTCCCCTCAGCTGGTATATGTGAGGTCATCTCTCTTGTTCCCTTATTTAAAATCTTGTAGGCACTGAGTTTTTAAAATCAAGCTTTGAGCCCACAGCTCTCCACACAGGACATGCAGAGCTATGTTTTGTAGCTTTGATTTTTTTAGGAAAAAATGTTTTGTTAGAGAATTTCCTCGAATTTGCCATATTGCACTTTAAAAATCTTTCCCTATTAAGAGAAGAAATCATTTTTCTGAGGCACAGAGGACAGCTAGAAATTACCTGATCTTTACTAGACTTATCCTTCCAAATAAGTTACTTACTGCCTTAGTCCCCTGCCATATACATTTAGAACAGCAAATGAGGTGTTTCAGAATTCCAAAATAAATGTCTGTGTAGCAGAAACTGAATTTGTCTTTCTGAACGTGGGTTCTTTGCATGCAGGACCTTTGCCCTGACTCATATACTTGTTTTTTTAGGAGATGATATTTACTATTCTGAGATCAAATTCAGCTATGCAGAGGCACCCTCTCTGTTCCTACTCAAATGGAAAGAATCTCTAGCTGAACATTCACCCCTAAAAGCAGATCTTAACATTTTTGCCCTAAGTTGGTATGCAGCATTCAACATGAGGAAGGAAAAGGCACAACCTATGTCTTGATGGAGTGCAGGCCAGCATCATAATTATGTAGGGCTCTTGAAAAGCATTTTCCTTCTTCTCTCTGAAAGCAGGAAGTGCTCTAGCTGCAGAAGTGTTTATTTGCTTTGGATTTTGATTTTCTTAGAGCTGTTCAGCAGACAAATGGTTGTTGTGGATTTGCACAAGCTTAATTAAACAATTAGAGCTTCTGGGAAATATACTGGGAAATACAGTTGTTAAAAAGTCAGAATTAAAAGTACACTCAGTGCTGACAACTTTAAATACTTGTGCTCTTTTCAGCAATAAGACCTTTATGAACTAAAATAAATCTGACTGAAGTTCCTTGCTGCTTGTCCATGAGCTCGTTCTGAGCTTTGCAGGTAGCCTCAGATCACAGTTCTAGGTGACACATTTCATACATTACACTCTCATTCCTGTATTTTGATTATAAAACTTCTGGTACAAATGCTGTAGTTTCATGGGAGTGACTGTTGCCAGTCAGTGTAGCCCAGCATGTCATTGCCAAAAAGTCAGCATGGTTTTGGTTATTGGAAAACAGTTTCAGCTGTTTGATTTTGATTTTGATGCTCTTTGATTTTACATCCTTCTGAGTCTTCCTGAAGCCCAGTTACTCATCCACCTTTCCCAACCCAATTTCTGCAAGATGTTAAAAAGGCTTCTGCCACTTCCATTACACATTTCTCTGCATTTTTACAAACACTCCTCTGGCTGTGACAGCATATCCTTAGTGATGTATCAGTGACACATCCCCCTGACTCTACAGAATGTACTGTGAGGGTGAGTGATGTCTCAAGCTGACACTTGTAGCTGCTTTTTTTCCAAATTTGTTACAGCTTGCACTATAATAGGAGTCTCAAATGACGGATAAAAGTTAAATGAAAGAGAGTAAAATTAACATAACAAAATTGAATCACAATGTGTTCTGTTAATCCTCACAATTTAATTTATTTTGTAAAAGTCTCAGTTCTCACTTTTTGCATTTTGATCACCTCTTCAAGGAAAAACATAGAGCTCATTTTCTTGCTTATATGTTATGTAGTTTCTTTCTTGGTATGCTGGATGGTTTTTAAGTTAATCAACCACTTCCCCTTCATTTGAAGGAATTAATATTTTCACATTAATGTGGTCTGTTATTCTTTCAGCAGAAAATCTGTTTGAATACACTTGCCCCTTGTATAGATGGACATCATCCCTTACCTACAAACTCTTCCTTCAATGGAATAAACATTCAATGCAGAGAGTTTATCTGTCTGAGTTTTTCCCTCATACCTTTCTTTGCTGCCTCTTGTAAATTATATCAGTTATTACGTGTCCTCTTCACTCTCGTGCACATATAAACAACTCCCTTACCTTTCTTTGCATACTTTGCTTTTCTTTTCTATCAGATGTGGATCTTCAGTAAAAGACTGAAATAATAATAAAGCTGAAGACCATTTTCTCTGTAGAGTTTAATGAGTTTTTGGTGTCTTCCTTTGTCATCATTTCACAATGATGAACAAAAAGATTCACTTGGGTACACACAGTCTTGAAAATGCCTACCTGACTTCTCTTTTGGCTAGTCTTTCATGAGAGGCAGAACTAAACATTTCAATTTCTTGTCTTAGCATTCTGCTCTGAAATCCTAGTCTTTCTGAAGCCAAAAGCAAGTCAGTAGGTAATTACCACTGATAGCAATGTAATCAGCACTCACCTGTGGAGAGAAAAAAGTGAGACTTTAAAAAAATTTATGTGTGTTCTATCAAAGTGCTGTTCATAGGATGAACAAAACTCGAGTATTTGTGCTGTGGATGGCTGCTGGAATGCAGATCCCTTTGTCTTTTCAGAAGTAATTATATTAAATATGCTCACAATGACTTCTGGTCTCATTGTAGCAGTGCTATGTACATCAAGGAATTACAGCCTCTGTCTTTCATGGTCTTATCAAAAGGTGAGGAGGAGAAGAAGGAAATACATTAATGAATTTCTCTGCTGACTGAGACTGCTGCTTTTTGGTTGTTTTAGACATTAGAGAGGGGAATCACCAAGCACCATGCAAAAGATCAGGAAGTGTAATTTCTACAAAGTGGTATTGTAGACATAAATCTTCTGAAAGACAGATACCTCTGGGATATCGTAGGCCACAGACTCCTGTGTAATCCATTACCCATGCCGATATAAACCTTTGATTTGTGGGTTTAAACCTGAGGCTCAGTAACCTCATAAATATGCTAATCCACAGTAATCAAGAAAAGTGCCATTGCAAATACAAAATTTTTATTCCACAGCTCCAACAGCTTTATAGCATGCTCTACATTTATAACAATAAACTTTGGGAAATTACTCTCTTCATGTTTAAGAAAATGCTTTGCCCTTTTCTTGTCATCTCACAATGGGTTTTACATACATTATTTTGAATGGCATGATCTTTATGCAAAATTCAGGGCATGTTTTGCCTTCTCTAACCAAGTATTTGATTTCTAAAATGGAGAAAACATTGCATAAATTTTATAAATTCAGCTTTTGTAGCCTTATAAAAATTTTATTATCATTTTATTAGGTTGGAGAACAGCCAGTGGGTTAACTGGTAGATTGTCTAGCAAAACCAGCCCTACTGGATGCGTAAAAAATAAAAACTTAGAGAAATTTGAAAAAAATCTTGTCATTTTAGAAGCACATTTTCCATCTCTGTTACATATGTTTCTGCACATACACAGAGGCCTGAATGTTAAATACCATGACCATCATATTAAGTTCTGCAGTCATTCAAATAGGTCAGCAGAAGTTTATTTATTTATTTATTTAGGAAAGGTGAAAAATATCTTCCATGCAGGACATTTTACTGTTCATAAACTTCAGAATACACAGAGAAGTGGAATCTGCACCTTGGGAGATTCAGACTGAGCATTAGAAATAATTCATTGTGTTAGCAATGGTGCATGGAAATAAATTTTCTGGACTGGCCATGGGATGCCCACTCTTAGAGGTTTACAAAAACTACCTGGGAGAAAGCACTGTGGGCCTGATGTGGTGCTGAGAGCAGCCTGGATTTGAGAGGGAAGCTGAACAACCCAGCCAGGGATGTTCCTGTGACTCTGTGATGATAAGAGCACATTCTGCAACAGGTGCAGCTTTCCTAATGGGAAACTCCTTAATTTATCAAGTCATAATAAGGTGTCAGAAGAAGTCATAACAAGAAAGCTGAAACCTGGGGTTGCAAGGAAAATTCAATTCTAGCAAGTGACAAAAATGGCTTTTCCTTAATGTAGCTTGACAAACAAAACCATATCGTCATGCAGTGCTTCTCTTTGTAGTAGAATTTAATCATTCAACTCTGCCTGACAAATTCTCTCACTTCATTCCCTTCACTTCTGTATCTAATTTTTCTTCCTGTCCATTTAATCTAGGCAGGCTTTTAAAAACCAGAGTTTTGAAAGATGTTGTCTAGAAATCTGCTGTTTCACACATTTTGTAGGAGAACTCAATCCTGCAAAGATTTATGTCTAAAATAACTTTCTAGTACTACAGGTCTGTGCCAATTACTTTTAATCTTTGTTTTTATTTAATTTTGAAACATGCCATTTGTCTCTTGTCTATGTCTTTTAATTTTCTTTCATTCTTTCATTGACTTCAATATTCAATATTTCAATTTTGTAATAATATCCATATGAATCATTATGAAAGTGCTTTGCATACTGAATAAAACTGTAAGGTAAATAACAGTTCCCACCCCCAGATTTTCTCCTTTCCTTCCTGGAGTTTATTGATGTAGAGCTTTTCTGTGTGGTGTATGTTTGTTCGTGTGTGTGCACAAGCACAAAATTGAATAAAGAAGTGGAATATGCATATTAAATTTAATAGATAAAGTGCCTTTTAGGTAGGAAGAAAGTTCAGCTGTTACAACCTTGTTTAGGAATGTCTTTCATCTTACTTGCATACAAAACTAGATTGTCTTTCAGCCTCTCATGACTCTGAATAGTGGAAATAATATCCTGTAATTATTGCATTTTTTGAGAAATGAAGGGGTGGGTATTTGGATAATGCAATGTGTGCCAGCATGAGAGACAGGGCTGCAGCATGCAGAGATAATCTATGGAAGCTGTTTATCAAATCTTGATGTGAAGTCTGAATTTCTTTGTTATCTTTCATTTTCTATTTATGTTATCAGTATGAAAGTTTTGTTATCACTGAATCTTATCATCTGGGAGAACTGTTTGTCAACATCAGACTGAATTCTTTACAGGCATTAACACAGCAGAAGAAAGTAGGATCCTGCCAGCAGGCACTTAGCTCCATAGTGCTTCTCAGATCATTTAATCCCAACAACAAATATTTCTTCTGCCTATTTTATCATTACACTGTTTCTGTAAAATACCCAGTGAGTACTTAAAAATCATGGGAGAAATTTGTCTCACCTCACATTATTTATATTTTAAGTTTGACATTGGGCCTATAGTCTAATCACAGAAACCCTGTTGTTAGTGGGGAGACTTGGCAGCTCCACAGGGTAATTCCTTCCAAGTTATGAGAGTTCCACATCTATTTTAGAGTCACTCACCTATGAAGTGCCTTCCTTTCTCTGCTGATCATGATAGTCTAGCTGACTAATTTAGACTAGGTTCACACATGGGAGGAGATCTGACATACTCCACATGACAAAATTCAGATACATTGCAAAATTTCTTTTTCAAATTCTAGGAAAGCCAATATATGTAATAAATGTGTGGCACTTGTAGCCTCCAAGAGTTTAATGTTTCTCTGATTTAGATGGATGTAATTTGTTGCTCATCCTGTCCTTTCCTTTCATGTTCTCTTGGAATTTCTGTTTTCCAAAGGAAAGGAAAATATATTTTGTGCTTTGCCTGTTAAATATTGCTATTGGGAAACTGACAATTTCCTACCATCCACCTCTCACTTGTGCAGGCCACTCTTCATAGTTGAAGTCCAATGTGAACGAGGAGTCAGAACCAATATATAGTTGTACTTACTGTTGTATTTATATTTAAACAAAAAATCAGAGTATCTTATTTTTTCCTTTGTACCTACTGATTATTCAGTAGTCATGAGTTAAAGATATCCATAGGTACCATTCCCCACCCCAGAATTATTATGTAATACATAGTAATGTCTTTACAATAGTTTATACTTGGGTCTCTGCAGTCTTGTGTCTGCAGAGTAGATATCTAAATTTCACTTTGTACAGGAAAAAATAAATGTGAGAATTTATTATGTGTTTAAATTTTCTAGTATCCTCATTCCAAATTATCACAGTGTTTGATCTTTTACATTTTCCTTATAAAAAAAGTTACACAAAAATGTGGCCATCTACACAAATATTTTCCTCAGCTGACTTTCATATTTTTTGTCTGAAGTTGCCTCAGTCAGAAGTGTCCCTCAAGAAGGTGTGTAAGATGAGGGACAACAAAATATGTCACCCTTTATGTTCAGTCAACATCCATTTCTTCTGATTCAGTACATACCTAGCACCAGTGTGGGAGTGTATAATAGTTTTATCCAAGAAGAAATTAAATTATGGTTTTGATGATACTGAAGGAAGTAATAATTCTGCAGGGTCTAAGTCTGCCTAATCAACACAGTCCAGGCAGTTTAGTTTGGGTTATGTCTGACCTTATTGCATTATGTTTCCAGGTTTAATAATTAGACCTTCTATCAGCGTTTTGCCATGTATTTATTTTAGTTTCTCTTATTTGTTCATTCTTAATTTGTTAACAGTGGAAGATGGAAAAATTGTATTAAGGGAAGCATTTGTTCATGGTTTGAGAGCCTGAGCAGATAGAAGTTTGCTTTAGTGAGTAATGTCATGAAATGGAGCACAGATTATAATTGCTTTTTGTGTACAGTATTTGAATATATGAAACATTTCATGGATTAAGTTCCTGTTTGCTGCAAAGGTGGAATTTTGATTTAGTGCCTAGTTTTCCTTTTCTTTTTGTGTGATTGGTGTCATTGGAATTGTGGTGAGGGCTTCTTGACCCCTCCAGTTTTAAACTAAACCACAGAGTTCTGAGGGCAGACTTGCTATTTCCATATGAAAGTTGTCCCTGAGTTAGACTTTCAAGATTGTCTCATTTTTGTCGTGGCACAGATCTTGGCCTGTTATTCTGTAGGACTCTTTTATTGCTGCATGTGATAGTCAAGGTAAAGGTGAACTGGAGCTATGGGTAGAAATTAATCCATTCCTGCAGTCATAAACTTCTGAAGGCTGGAAAAATCTGTGTTCAGAAGTTGTTCCTGTTTCAACAGATGATTCCATCCATCATTATTCAGTGTAAGGTGTATTTCCTACGTCATGTGCATAACCAAAACATGAAAAATTAAGAAGTACCATGCATTGAAATGTTGTTTGCAACATCCTGCTGTCAGTGCTCTCTGGCATGTTCTGCTGGCTGTCTGACTTTTGAATCCTTAATTACTATAAAAGATTTGCCAGCAGTCACAATGCCTTGTCTTCTGATTGGGCCACATATTGTTAAAAAAGTTTGTTTGCTTGCTTTTTTAAAACCATATTTTTCAAAAACTTAAATGTGGCAGAGAAAAAAGCTAGACATGTCTCTTGTTTGCTGGAACAATCCCCACAGTTCATTTATCACTCAGCCTTTTCTTCAAAGACCTTTCTATTACTTAAGACTGTGAGCTGGAACATATTTTTATATATATTTATATTTATTTATATTTAAATGTGTTAACCCCACATTTGACTCTGGAATATTTTCATTCTGTTTTAGTGTTCTACATTTAATCTGTATATTGGTGTTACTTTGATCTGTTGGAATTCAGTTGCTGTTCACAAAAACAACCATAGCAGTAATGATAATAATAACAACCTGAACTCATTGAGGGTATCCTTTGCCATAAAAAATTATGTTCCACATGGCACTTGGTTCTGTTCCAGAGGAAATGATGGAAAGGATATTTGTCTTCTTCCTTATTTATAAGAGAAGACAGAGATAATGTCTGTGGGATCCACAACTTTTTTAGATTTTTTGGGGAAGCTGAAAACCACTAAGGTATGATACAAATTAACAAAGGAAATATTTGTCTCCAGTATCTTTAAGTCCAATGTGAAAACCTTGGATTGAAAGAACTTTCCTTTTCTTGTCCCTTATCTATATAGGCACAAGCAAAAACACAATTACATTCATATCTATATGAAACCCCCATGGAAATAAATCTTTTAATTGTATTATGGTCCTTTATATCAGTCCTAGGTTCATGACATTTGCTTGCTTCTTTGTGGTCTACTTATAATTAAAAGACGTATTCTTTTTGTTAACATTCTGTGTTGAAATTAGTCTAAGATGCATGATACTGTTCGGAAAATACTGTAGTTCATCTTTTAAACATGAACTCTAATGCAATTATTAGAAGATGTTTGATTAAAATTGGAAATTACTTTTGGGATGAAACTTTATATCTGTGTTTCTGCTTTAAAATATGAGTACTTTCAGGAAAATCCCATACAGCCAACCCAGCAAGTCTCACAGGCAGATGTTCTTCCATAAATTTGCAAATATGGACTCCAGCAATAGAACATTGCACTTATCTTGAGTAGATTATTAGATTAAAACAAGTTGTAAAACGTGGAATCATTCCTTTTGTGTCCATTTTGGTGCAAAAACTATATATCCCTGAGCTTTGGACTGTGCAAATTATTTAGTTATTGATAATTATATAAAATCATTGAAATGTTATAAATCTGCTTATTTCATATTTGTTGTGTGTTGAAAAGGAGAAATAGAGGCACTATAGTTTCTTAGAAAAATGGAGGTAAAACTTTCCTGGTGTGAAAGTTTCCTGTGGTTTGGCTGGCACAAGGCACAACATTATTATTACTGAAATTTACATTACAGCTTTGGCCTAAAATTAAAAAAAAATAAAAATAAAAAAAAAGTAAATTCTTGATCATAAATTATCATTTCAAAAGTTCACAAGTCAGCTAGGAAAGGAAATTCAGAGTAATTTTGTGTAATTACTAGTCACGATGAGATCTTAAATGCAAAAATATTTCTAAACCCAACAATTATTTGAAAACAGTGTAAATGTCATTAGATAAACACTTTGTACAATTCAAAGTAGAAGATTCTCTGTATCTCCAGTTTGATAATTATAGACTGAAAAACTGAGCAAGACAGGGACTTATGGATATTTGTAGATATAAATATTAAGTACTGTTCTTAACTTCAGTAAAAAGTACTTACAAAAATAATTATAGGCTGCATTGCTTGCAAGTGTGAATGTCTGTATGTATATGCTGTCTTAGAGATAATTCTTAAATATTCACAAAAATTAAAGAAGGAGCTGAACTAATGCATGTTCTGGTGAGGCTGTAAAAGTGTAGCCTAAAAGAATATTTATTACTTTGTCTTTAAAGTAATTTGCTTTGAAACTGTTTTATTATGCACCAGATTTATCTTTTTATAAATTAAAATAACATATGCATTAATTTTAATATTATACAATTAAAATATTTTAAATGCATTAATTTTAAGCACTATATGTTGTTTGTCTTCTCTAAAACCTTGTTTCAGTGTTGTTATTAAAATGGAAGATGGTGTTGGTCAAAACAGTTGACTATAAACAAGACAATTTATAACAATATGATTTCTTAATATTTTTCATATTGTTTTTATTGTTCATATTAAGTGGATATTTCTATTAACTTTACTTAAGTAAAAGTATTATATTCTGTTGTTTGTATTTTGATGCCAGGAATGATGTGGGAATTAGTTGCTCATCTCACTTTATCATTAGTGCAGGTGTGTGCAGACTAGACTGAAATTGCACTTGAAAGTAATCATCCATGGAGCCATAAAGCCCTCACCTAAACAGAGCTGTTGAGTCTGAAAATGTTGTAATTTACTTCTATTTTATTTGCAGATTGCCTTCTCACAGCACAATACTATCATGGATCTGGTGCAGTTCTTTGTCACCTTCTTCAGGTAAATTGTTTTTTTTTGTCTTCTGACTGAAATCCTGATGATTCTTTGCCATCAAACCAGTGTCTTAAGCAGCTTCTGAATCTTGAGCCATGCCTAAAGAATGCCTTCAGGCTGTGTTCCCTATTTGCACCAGTGGAGGGTCCAGGCCAATTAAAGGCAGCTGCTGGAATCTTGCATTATATAATTGTGTATTTCATATTCAGTGGTACAGCTTTCACACCTCATAAAGATTAGCTGGGTTTGTACCACATGTTACAGTGATTAAGAAAAGCCAACTAAACTCAAGTAATTTATGTGTGTGATTTTTCTATAAACACTTTTATGGAATTATTTAAAATGATGGCTCTGGTCAAGAGCTTGTTATTTTGATAAAGCACCCCAGGTCACTGCTAATGCTTTCATGTGTTAGAGATTCATTGTGAAAGGCAGCAGGTGATGCCTGAGACTTGGTTCTGGGGCTTCAACTGCAAATGGACAACTGTTCTAGAATCTGAACAAAACCCCACTGAGACTCCTTAAAAGTTCAGCTATCTTATAAAATGTCACAAATTTGAATATACACAGATTAGTTACAGTGCTTTGACATCTTGCTCTGAAGATATTTCCCAAAACCATGAAGTGTACACAAAATGTGAACAGTGACAGACAGGTGTGTTCATCAGACTTTCTGTATCTCTAGAAGGGCCATGACTTTATTTCAGAAGTTCACAGTGCATCTTCTCTGTTGACTTTAATCACTGTGCTCTAAGGAACTGTACCTAAAGAATCAGACTCTTAAATACTGTGAATAGTCCAAATTCTGTTTATTGCTGTTGCTGAAAAGGGCACAGAAATGAGCAGAACCTGAAGTTTTCTCTACCCAGGGCATTGCTAATGGAGAGGAATTCAGTAGGTGATATAAAACATCCCATTTCTCCTCATTCACCACAATGAGCAATAAAATGCTGATTGCCTAAAGGTCAGTCTAGTGATGTTTTGGGTGGTTTTGATTTTTCTTTTGTTTTGTTTCGGTTTTTTGTCCTCTGTTTTTTCATGGGGAGACAGCAAGATCTAAAAAATTATGATGCTTATACAAAGCCATGTAGAAGAAAGCAAAGTCTGTCCAGGTACAACCAAACAGAGGGATCCTGTGACAAATAGCAGAGGTAAACTAAGAGCAGTTTGTTGGTGCTCTGTGCCCAGACATGGCCTTAGAAAAGGTGAACCAAAGGCTCCTTGGTGGTGCAGCCACCTCTGTGGTGGATCATTCATTGCACAATCTCTCCTGGTGTGATGGTCTGTCCCATGCAGTTTGTTCTGGATAGGTGCAAACTCATCATGATCCTGCTGCAAGAAGAGATCTGCCTGCCTGGACTGCAAGCTAGTTGGAAACTGAGGCAGAAGTCATGCCCCTTAGAGAGGAAGGTTGTAGGGAATCCAACAACCATCCTGTTGAGCCTTGGGCTCAGCCCCTGCCCAGTTCCACAGCCCAGGCTTTTGGGGGGCTCTCAGATCAGCAGGGCCCTGCAGCCACGTGCAGTGTAATGCCAATAACCCACCTGAGGAATCCTGCTGGGAAACACATAAAGGAATCAGGGGGTGTGTGGGTTGTGCACTGCAGTGAGCCAAGCCAGGGTGCAAACCTTAAGTGCAGGGCACCCTGCAAACACACAGACACACCCAGCTGAGGTTTGATGGTATAATGAGAAAGGATGTTTAACACAAAAATGTTTTAAAATATTGATGTAAGCTTGTATGTTATTCTTCTACAACTGAATTGATTTTAGGGTGTTTGTAGAGATAGGATGTCAACAGTTTACAGCCTAAAAGAATAAGTTTATTAAGGGTTTGTTTGTTTCATGTTTTGTATGGGTTTGGGTTTGTTTGTTTGTGAGGTTTTGTTTTGTTTACTGAATGGGAATTTGGTATATTGTGATTGGGGTAACAGTAATAACCCAGGTCATATTTATTAAGATTATTTGATAGAGAAAAAAATTGTTTTTAAGTACAATTTGAATGTGCTTGATAACAAAACTTATTTCCACATGCTTTGATAAATGTGCCTTTGCATTTCTCCCATCCAGAATAGGTAAAGTATTATACTTCACCTATTTCTGAGAATGTGGCAAAATGCATTTCACCCTGCCTGGCCAAAGTAGCAAATAGACCCATTTGACAATAACAGCTATTCAACAACCATGCAAAAGTACAGTTTAAAACTGTTCCTTTATGGATTTTGTGTTCCAGACTGAAAGATGAAATGGACATTTTAGTGCTTGAATCAGAAACATTTTTAAAACTGTCCTGATGTGTCAAGATGAACTATTTTAAAAGTATTGTTCTGTAAGGACTTTATTTCAAATTATACACAATAAAGCACAAAGTCTATGATTAGCTCTGCAATTAATGCTTGTTCTACCAAGATACTGATATTGTATATTACAGAACAAAAAAGTTAGATAAATAAAAGTTACATTGAAGAAATAAGCAGAATATTATTGAAACTGTAGTGCTCCAGACCATGATATGTATTGATAAAACCCCCCACCCTATTTAGTTTCGTTCTTTTTCTACTGGAAGGTTCTGCTGGTTCAGTGACCTTTTCTCAAAGAGTAAAAATGCTGTGTAAGAGTAGGAACAGACTCCAAACTGTCTTACAGAGAGTGTAGCATCTGTGTTGCTCTGCTCAGTGCCTTGAAGACTTTTAGCCATCACAGAAATTGAGAAGTCTGTGGCTTTTTTTCTTTCCACCTTTAGAGAAGTACAGATCTCATTAGAAAATTTCACAGGCAGCAAATCTGAATGATCTTTCTTACACTGAAGAAATGCAGTATTCACAGTTAAAGAAAGTATATTTCTGTATATATCCTAAAGTTTGGCACTTTTTTTTGTTTGAAACTATATGTGATAAAGAAATTTTCAGTGTTTTCAAATCATGAATACATGGATGTAGCTGAGTAGGTGCCAGGGCATTTCATTGTGCCAGACATTTCATAAGGGTCTATGAAGTAGCTTTAGTTTCTGAAAAGGTTATTTACTTCTTTAGATCACATCTAATATCCATGAAAATTGATCTATAATTGTTAGTTTTTATTATCCATGATTTGAATAAATCCCAAATGGAGAGCTAAGAAACACCTGATTTCTATACCTGTTTTTAAATAAAATTATAACAGTATAACAGAATTTATAACAGTACTCAAGTAATTCCCAGATAATTATTCGTATTAAGAATCTGAAGCATAAGTTCTGGTAAGAAATGTGGTTAAATCTCATAATCAAAACCCAGGCAAGCATGAAATTGGTGCAGATGACAAAGGTTAGCTGTTAATATACTTGTGATAGGAAATGATAAGCAACTGCTACTGTCAGAACTGTTTTTAAAGCCTTTTTCAAATGCATTGTACCAACTACTAACGCATCAGGCACTTTCTCTGAGCTCCCAGAACTATGACTGCCCTTGCCTCTGGTACTCTGGGTGAAGCAGGCTGACTTAATAGAATATTTTAGTCACTTTTATAACATATCTCCATACTGTCATAAATTACAGAATTTCCAGTTTTTAATAAGCAGAGCACTGTTAAATAATATGGACTTGTTGAAAGTTTGAAAATCCCTCTTTTGTGTGTGCTTTAAGAACTTCCATGAAAAGTTATGGTCGTTTAGGATCAGGGGTACATTCTTTCTGTTAAATCTTTCAGTGAGCAGCATAAGTGAGAGAAAACAATATTCAAAATATACCCAGTGCTCATTGCAGGAGGAGGGGATGGGCATTTTGACAAAGATGAGCATCCTTTGGTCTGCATCCCTGCCCTCATGTTCTGTTTCTGTTAAAATGAAGGATGATAAATGAGTGCTAGATTTTGGTGTGCTTATCTTTATGAGATCGGGTATTGATCTCCATGAGAAAGACAAAAAGCAGTGTGTTGGGATCAGATCACATCCACCATGGCTGGGATCTCAGGAAATGCACAACTCCTATCAATCTAAATTAGAATATTTAATAGTAACATGAAAATCAAGTTATCATAACAAAATGGATTTTACATTTGGGGCTAGAATAAAATCGATTTTTACTTAGTGATGCGTTAAAAGTTTTCACCTCACTTAGAAGCACAGAGCTCTTTGGCTTCCAATGGAAAAAGCACATCTGTACCGTGCTGGGCAATTGGAGCTGGATTTCCTTTCTGTAAATGTTTGTTTTGAATTGTCAAATGTAGCTTTGTGTCTTCTGCTCTCTGAATCACACGAAAACTTTGCCATCACTGTGGAGTTATGTGGTATGTTCACATTTCCTGAGAAGGCAGCCACTTGTTTCTGGCCTGCAGGCAAAGAAGACTCCCCAGGACCTCTGGATCAGCTGCTCTTCACAACAAGGGATGAATCACTTAATCCACCAGGGAACAGAACTGTTTTCCATTCTTTCCTTCTTGTTTTCATCTTTCTGTTTGTCTTTTGAGTCTTTTGGAAGTGTGTGTGAGTGCACTTGTGCTCACCATACTTTGATTTCAAGAGACACTGTTCCTCAAAATACAAAATAGCTGCTCAGATACCTGAACATGACCTGTGTCCCTGCTTGGTATGAACAGGTGTGGGCTTCTTCCTTCCTTCCTTAAAGTCAGTGCATTCAAAATTTAGAATTCTTTGCGTATCAAATACAGTGAGAGGTGTTCATAGTGCCTCCTGAAACTCTGGCATGTTCTCCTTTCAGAAGTCTGTCTTTCTACAGCTGCATTGGATTTTGTACCCTAAGAAGCAGCACAGATCATTCATACTGTGTTTGTTCTTTGATTCCCTACATTTTGTATTGTATTTTCTTAAATACAGTTAGTCAATTATTTTCTTAGACTTCAACAGCATTGGTGCTCACAGCGATTTTTCTTCTAGACTGCTTAATCCTGGTCACTTTTTTATGAAACTCCAGTCCACTGTACTTTAAACAAAAGAACTAGAACAGGTTTTCATCTGTGATAAATGGACTTGAAATTTTGCCTTTGTCATTTTAATTCCAAAGAGAAGGAATTCAGTCTTTCTTATGACACGTACCAGTTGCAAAGTTAACTTCAGGAGTTTGCTCCCAGACGTAAGGAATACAGTGAAGTGGGGTGAAAGCTGATGAAGGAAACCAATAACAAAAAATAAAGGAAGTAAAAATATTAGTGTTTTCCTTCAGGCAATAATGTCCTTGTCCATTACAGCGAGTGACAAGCAGCTTTGTCAAGCCCTGTGCCCGCCTGTCTCTGCAGGCGCGGGCGGTGTGGCGGGCTGGGCACGGAGTGACAGCCAAGAAATGAGCAATCTCTTCATGGCAGGGCAGGAATATTCCAGGTCCCTGTGCTCAGCTGTAATAAATCACAGAAAGGGAGAAAAGACAGTGCTAGACTGTGAATTTCAGTGCCATGCTGTGAATTTCATATGTCCGAAAATATTAAAGCTGATTTTATTCCTTTGTAGAGGAGACATCTGAATTCAAAGGAATTCATCTTCTGTACAGGAATATTCATGCAAATATTCCAGTAAAATTTCTTGGTACCTAATGAAACATTTTGTGTGGGAGGTTTTGTGGTCTTTTTAATTTATCTATTGGGATCCAAGGTAGGGATGGCTATAAGAGGTCAATAAGAGGCAAAACTCAGAAGGAAATTCTACTGTGGTCTCCAAAAGCCACACTAAGAATTACACAATAAAAAATAGTTACATAATCTATTTAAATTTTTTAATCAGAATTTAATCTTCATGTATGGCCCAATTATGTTTTCAATAGCTTTTTTGGTGATATTTGGGAAAACACTCAACACTTTCAAAATTATATTTTTCCTAATATGTTTTCAGTCTTTTTCAGTTGAAATTCTTATATCAGGTTGAAGGGAAACAGGGGCTTTGTATTCTTTATCCAGTACAGAATTTTTAGTGTTCTTCTTGAATGAGGCTTCTTTGGCCTGGAAATCTAAAAATCTTTTATCTGTCCTCAGGAGAATTTAATTTTAACAGGACTTTTAAGAAGGAAAGTTATGACTTTTTACACCTACTCCTTAGAGTGTGTTTGCCTCTTTGGAAAAAGTATTGGCAGTGTTACAGATAGAAGGGAAATGATTTTAGGAATGTGTGAAATTTCTCTTATATTTCAGTCTATCATGCTAAACAAAGCTGACAGGGTATGGTGGCTTTCTAAACATATTTTGTATTTCTGTGAATTATTCTTAAAGCATAACAGCTGCACTAGAGTCTCTAGTGAAAAATAGGAATTAGGGAAAATTATTAAGAAATATTCTTGAAATAATGTGAATCACTTGGTTTGGAAGGCTGCTGAAATTTAGCACTGGTGACAATTCTTCTTCAAATTCACTAGCTGATGGTAATTAGAATAAATGAGTCTGACTCCCTCCTTAATTTAAAATCCTAAATTAGCATAAATCAGGAAAATAATTGCAAAAAAGCAAAAGTGAAAGCACAACTATTTTGTAATAGAAACAATATATTCAATTTCCAATTAATTTGAGAAGCTACTACAGAAAATATTAAATTCTGTATTTCACAATTTGTCCAAATTTTCAATGGATATAAATTATATATATGTATATATATTTACATGTAACATCACTTATTGAGAGAAATATAGAGTATCTCACCCATGAAGGGCAAACCCATAAAATTATATGAAATATGAAAGTCTTTTTCATGACTAAAAGAAACGTAATCACGCTTCATGGCTGTGATGTTCTATTTATTCTGTGGAGATTAATTTCAGTTTACATGAGATTAAATTGCTGTGATTGTAAATCATTTTTATTTGTTGCCTCAAAGAGGTGAAAGGAAGAACTGCAGGAGGGTTACAGTTCTCATCTAGAGCTTTATTGTGTAATATATTTCAGATCCTTTTACATGGTTCGCTTTAGTCTGATATTGGATTGGAGATTAAATGGGGATGTTGGTCTCTCAATAGCATCTTGGTGTACTCTGCATTCATTTTCCATTTTTAGTTGTATGTAAAGGCTGTTTGTATAATTGATCATTCATTCATACTTTGCTGTAGCAGCTTGTGGTATATTTAACATAAACCCACAGCTTTGTGGATGTATGCATGAATTATGTATGTAGGAAAATAGAAATTTAAAAAATGCATGTGTGCTTTTTTATAGTTACTTTTTAATAATTATTTTATTGAATAAAGTAATTTAACACTCTCCCCCCCCCCCCAACATTATGGCACATGTACATAATGAAAAAAATGCCAATACTTTTTTTCATAATAATTTTTCTGCTAATTGCAAATTCCCTGTTCAAACTTTTATTTCTTTACTTTCAAGAAGATTTTTTATGTTTCATTGCGCAGGAAATACCAATAAACACAGGCTTTGCAGAGGCAGTTGTCAGAGATGATTTTAAACTGTTATAGAATTTTATGCCTTGGGAGAGTAAAAATTAAGTTGGTTTTCTGTATTCAATATATATTAATAAATTATTTAGCACAAAAATAGTAGCTATTCTGACTAATAAATTAATACATATTACATTTATATTTCATTGCTACTGTTTACTTTAAAATATAATTTATACAAAATGCAGTTGACACCATGGATACTTCAATCTCCCTGTTTTCCATTATGCATTCAGAGCTTAAATTGTGAAGCTTTATTAATACCATTATTGAAATCTTAATTTACCATTTTACTTAATTTTGCTCTTCTGGCTCAACAAAATTATTTTCATTATGTTTCTAATGGTAATTTTTAATGTGCTTCTCTGGAGACTTGCAGCATCCTTTTGGCAGTGTCATGGTTTTGACCATGACAAAGTAAAACAAATCTAACGTGGATATTTTTTTTTCTGTGCATTCTTGCCAAATACAGTGTTGTGCCTGAAAGGACAAGGTTAGGAGGTGGATATATATTTCTTATTAACTGTTAATCTCTTTTGTATAAATTTGGTAGTTGTGAACACATGAGGAGTGAATTTTAAGGGCAGTTATGTGACTTTCATGAGACACTTCATGCAAGAATTATTTATGGGAATATATGGATTTTCAGGACTGCATAAAAAACCAACATTTTAATCAGTCATCTGGATAAGAAGAATTATCCGTGTAATTAGTTTCAAATGAACTTGAAACTTGTTGCTTAACTTGTGTGAATTCCATTTGAGACACAAATAAATACAAATTTGCATTTAAATGATTTTTGGTAATACTTGGGAGTTTTAAATGCCTTTGTAGATACTTTGCCTCCTACTCAGGCATTTCTTTCGCTCTGCAGTTTGGAAAGCAAGACCTGAGTGCCTGGATTACAGGGTTCACATTTTCCTTGGATTCCTTCAATTCAGAAGGAAACTGGGGGGGAAAGAACGGAACACAGATCTAGGGTGATGGAAAAAGCAAAGTTGTGCAACAATGCTGTTTTGTAGGTGAGGAGGGCAGGATTGCAGCTCTTGGCTGGGCAGTTCCAGGAAATGGAATGTGGGAGCCTGTGCATGGAGCTGCTAGTGCTGGCAGTGTTCTCATGGCAGGCAGGAAAGGAAAAGGACATTCCTGAATCACCAGGATGGGGATGCTGGCTTTGTTGGCAATGCCTTCCAGAGGCTGTGCCAGCCAGAGCTCTCCCTGAGCAGGAATTCAGCACTCCTGGCTGAAATGTCTTGGCTCCACAGCCAGGATTTATTTCCCTGACCCCACACACTGTGTTACCAGGAACTGGAAGTTGCACATCCCACTTCCTTGCTAGCCAAGGCTACTTTTCCCTAAGCCTTTACATGTTTTAATTTGGAGTTGAAACACTTCATTCCCAGAATCATTCTGAATTGCTAATCACTGAAATAGTTCTACTTATAATGATGTTTATAAAACTTTGTGATTCATAGCCATTTAATTACTCATTAAAAAAATTTTAAAAATTATACTGCTGTCATACATATCAGACTTCTAATATTATGTTTACAATGCTTTGTGCTTCAGATAATCCTGTTGAAATCTTTGGAGCTGCTTGTCATGTGTATACCAGTTAACACAAGGATGGCTGAACCCAGCACATCATAATCATAAACACAATGTTCTTGTCAAGTACAATGAGAGAAATCAATTGCTGTGACAATAATTGCTGTTTGAAGTCATGGTGTTAGAAAAATAATTGTTCAATTATTTTCATTTTAGAATTGTGCTTGCTTTATAAAATATCAATTAAAATGTGCTCTATTTGCCAATAAAAAGATAGTAAATAATGTGTTGGGAAAGCAGTTCTTAGAAAAACAGTTAATGTGATCTGTTAGGAAACTTTTGCAGTACTAATTCAAATACATTAACTTAGGTATGAGACTTGTTTTCTTTGCATATATCCATGTTAAAAAGTTATTTTGTCATCAGTTTGTTTCACTGAATAAGTTAAATTATTGTTCATGTTAGTACTAGAGTTAGTGGGAAGGAGAAACAATAGAGTGTGAGGTCACTCTTTGCATTGCTAATTAAGGAACTGTATATTTTTGTGCCCTTGTCAAGGCAAGATCAACAGGCAGAAGGTTTGTGGCTGCAGAGGGATATTTAATTACTGTCTCAGCACAGCAAGACTCAAGTGATGGAGCAATAATTGCTTTGATGGCCCAACTCCTAAGTTCAAGAAAAGACTTCGAGGAGCTTTTAAAATGTGTGCAAATATATTTATGTGGGCAGTGGATTACTCTGCTATGCCCCTGACAAACTTTGTGAAAGGAATTTTGGGAGCTTCCATCTCTCTCGGTGAGCAGTGGGAACAAACAGATCTTCTCTTGGTGCTGAGGACCTGATATCCACACTGAAAGCATTTCTTTGTCTTTGACCCAACTCTGGGTTAGTTCCATGGCCTGACAGCCCCTTTGGGTGTGGAGTGCCCATTGCACATCTCCCAGCTGAGCTCCAGGGCTGCTCCACAGGGCACTCGGGGCTTGGTTCAGAAGCTCACTTCAGACCCACCTAAGCCAGCAATGCAGGAATTCCCCTTGGAGCACAGGGATGGCTCTGCAGGTGTTGGAGCACAGGAATGGCTCTGCCAGCTGTTGGAGCACAGGGACGGCTCTGCCAGGTGTTGGAGCACAGGGATGGCTCTGCAGGTGTTGGAGCACAGGGATGGCTCTACAGATGTTTGGGATGGCTCTGCAGATGTTTGGGATGGCTCTGCAGGCGTTGGAGCACAGGGATGGCTCTGCCAGCTGTTGGAGCACAGGGATGGCTCTGCAGGTGTTGGAGCACAGGGATGGCTCTGCCAGCTGTTGGAGCACAGGGACACTGTTGTAGGACACTCCTGGCCCGCTGTGCTGGCCCCACTGTGCTGCTCCCAGCCTGGGCTCAGCCAGCAATGCTGCCCCAGCTCAGCTGCTGGACCTTGTCCTGTAAGAACAGTAAAAGTGGTGGGTGCTCAAAGTAGAATCTCACATAATTTTTCATTTTAATAGAATTAAAAGTATACTAGATGCAAGCTAAAGTTTTGAAAAAGTGCTTGCTTCCATCAGTTTGTGGGAATTTATTTTGAATTATTATGCAAATTACTGTCTTAAGAAAAATCATGGAAATAACAATTATTCATGCATCAATTTTTACATACTTTTTTTTACATTTTCATTTCTCTTTGTATGTTAAATAATCTGAGAATAAGAAAAGAAATAACAAAGGATAGTACATTTTGTTTTGTTCTGTTTACCTTTCATTTACAGTATTGGTCCTTAAAATATTTATGTTTAGTTCATGAAATAGTTCCTTTTACATCCCTGAAAAAATAAGTAAATTATTTCACTTTAACAAAAGTGTTACTTTGATACAATATGTAATTTATAGGCATTAATATGTAATGAAAAAAAAGGAATTCTGTAGTGTACTTATAATGCATTCAGAGAGCTTAAGGCACAAGTGTGTCATTAATTCATTTACTCTAAACATGCTGATCATTACATTTCACAGATTTTTCCCCTCTATTTATCCGTGTAATTTAAGTTTCTTTAAAGATATCTACAGATTTTATTTCAGTTTGCCTATACCAAGCAGCAACACATCCACTAATTCCCCTAAGAGTTTTCAGTTTGCTGCCTAAAGAAACACAGAGAAACTAATTTCTGAGTTATGGAAGACACTTTAATTTCCTCAGCCAGGTCTGCACTAAATATGCCTAAATGTGACCTCTGGAAGTTAAAAATTTGCTCTTGGCTTGCAAAAATAGTTATGCAGGCAGTAATTATTCCTTGCAATTTTCCTTCTCTTTGTTCTATTAAATCAGTATTTTTGTTTTCATACTACACAGAGCCCTTCTGGGAGGAGCATCTGCATAGCCCAGACCTCCCTGCTGGGCCCTGGTGTTCTCTTGCAGCCTTTCCTTGGCCACTTTCCTCTGCTGTGTTGGACACAAAGTGTGTTCAAGGCTTCTTCCTCTTCAGTCCATCCATTCTCTAACTCTTTATTGTCTCCAAACTCATGCTAAGACAATACCTTCCCATCAGCCTCTAACACTTGCCACTGGTGATGGGCTGCTTGTTTTCAAGCAAGCTTTTTTAGTGTTCCCTCCTGTTTTGTTTCACATGGTTTGGAGGGGAAACTGTGCAAAGCTAAATCCTTATTTTCTGGCACTTCATTCCTTTGTTCTGGAGAGCACAAAATCGTGATAAAGCTTGGGCTCCTGTGGGTTTAAGAGTGTTTTATCATGGCAATTGTTTTATTGGGAAGATTTACATTGGTAAGTGCAGAAAGTCATTCACTCTGAGCTCTGGGTTAGCATTTCATTACCTATGTGCTTTACAAAGGCATCTATCCATATATCTGTTTATTTGGATGTCCCTCAGAGTCTCAGCTGGAGTCAGAGATGGTGAACATAATCTCTGATCATGTGGGTTAACTGTAGGCAAGTTGCCACTTGATCTTTTCTAGAAGTGAAATGATTAATTTGTAAAGTCACTGTCAGCAAAAGATTTTCTCCAAATTTTGATTTTCCTCTGTATTCTCCCCATGTTTTCCAATCTCCTTTAAAAAAATGCCAGAGCTTTAAGAGCAAGTCTGATGGTATCTGTTTTGGCAATACCTTGTGGAGTGATAAGTTCATCTCCCAAGTGCTGCTTACTGCTGTGCACCTGAGTATTTAAGATTGTTTTAATCCCTTTTTGTTTCACATCCCAGCAGTAATTCATACCAAGTTGTCATTCACACTGGTCTCTAAATTGTTTTGGGAATTGCTTCATTCCAAGGGGAAAATAAATCCTTCGCAATGTAAATGAATCCTGACTTCCTTGTTCTCATAAATACAACTTACCAGTGATTGTGTATTAAAAAAACCCTAAAAATTTGCCATTGTACAATCTCTTTAACCTCTGTGCCATTAACCATTATTAACCACTTTTGTCTTTGTGCCATGCACAGATCTCTTAGCTGTTACATGTTTGTCCCATCAAAACTGAGTGGATCTGATACTGTGGGGACTTTGCAACCCATCTAGAAGTTCCCTTTTCTGATGTTGGTCCCCTTCTGACAGTTTCTTTTTTATCTGCCTGCTGACCAATTTTTAATTAATTTAATTTGCACTGCACTTTCTTTTTTATATCTCTGTCACAAGGAGGAGATAAGAAGTATAATGGGGGACTGGAGAGCAGCCACCTACACCTGTCCTGCTGGTTTTTAAATTTTTTGCCTGTGATGTTAATGTCTTTATCATGATTCCCTTCAACTCCCTGTTGTTTCAAAGCCAGTGAGAACTTATTTCTCCTACCATTTCATTCCCCTAACCAAACTGGCTGCTTTCCTTTATACCTTTTAAGTTTAGCTTAGATTTTTCGAGATAAAGTGATGGTTGCTTCAAGATACAGGCACACAACAGATTTATGCACTGACATCCCAATGAGTTCTGGTTTGTTCTTTATTCCTTTTCTAATCTCTTTTAGCATCCTATTTTCTGTTTTGACTGCTACTAAACATTCAGTTGATATGTTCAAAGAACTATCTGCAAGGACTTCAAGATCATTTTCTTGAGTGGTAATTGCTAATTTAGAACCTATCATTGTGAATTTGTAGCTAGTTGTGATTTTTAGTTTTTTTTCTTTTTTTTTTGTGCACATTGCCTTCAGTTCATTGTCACTGAATTTCATTCTCTTATTTTATTGCCAAGTCACTCTGTATTGTGAGATCCTTTGCAGTTAGCTTTAATTTTTATTGCCCTACATAAACCAAGGATGTTATCTCACCACACCCTGGAACTAGGTTAATTTCACAAAATCTATTTTTCATGTCTTTCTTCTCTTCATTAGCATGAATTTTGATTTTTTCCCCCTTCCATTTATATTTAACTCCCCCTATAAAAAAAAGAGAAGAATGTAAAATACTTACTTGCCAAGAAAAGTCACATTATACAAGAATCACATCGTCAGTGCTGTAATTTCCAATATTTTCTAGTATTTTATGGGTGTCTTTGAGACAATAATTTTTTACTTTTGCTTTGCGTGTAAACTAATTGATGTTTTGACTGATGACAAGAAAATTCAGTGTGTAACCCACTCCACCGACCTACAGAGCACAGAATCAATGTGTCTGAAGTCTTTCAGCCAGAACTCTGAATATTTTCTATTCTACTAACTTAAGAGAACTCTTCATCTAAGGGTAGAGATTCTGTTCCTGGTCATAATAAAGCAGTCACACAGTGCTGGGCTCTCTTAGTTTCTTGTGTCCAGCTCCACTGAATGTATTAACCTTTTCTAGACTCCAGGAGCACTGAGTTAATAATTGCAAACAGAGCTGCTGTTGTTTCCCTAATGCAGTGGTTTTTGGAAAGCTGTAGAGGAGGAGAAGAGTGAGATGGCTTTCCCTGACTTCATGCACAGCATCCTAACCTATAGCAGCACATCAGTACCCTGATGGTGCCCTAAAGCACCTGCTGCAGGTGCCAGCTGGGCAGTGCAGTGTAGAGGGGAAAAATTTCTGGGAAATACTATTTGTAAGTACTTCTTGACTTAAAAACCTTTAAAGATGTTGCTGCAAAACTGAATTTCTTCTGGTGATCAACAGGGTTATTTTTAGTTCTGCTCTTTCCTAGGCACCAAATATAAATTTACAGTCACTTGTACTTGCTTTTAAAGGGAGACATTGGTGTTATTGTGCACTTATACTCCTCTGAGCTATACTACTTCCAGAAATATATGTATTTCCCACATTAAAGAATATATTTTGAAGTTTCTTGGCAGAAAAAGAAATTGTGGATATCTAGTATAATGCAATAGTTAGTGTTAATTGAAACTACTGTGTACAGCAGAAGTGCCAACGTGTGGAAGTTCTTCACCCAATTCGTAAGTCCAGATACTTGTATAAAAAAAACTGTCTAAAAATTTGAAAGATCCTTTAAGTGATTACATTAGCTGCCAGCTTTAGAAGCCTTTTGCCAGTATCCAGAAATTCACTAAATGAGGTTGAGTTCAATAATCTTTCTGCCAAAATACTTAATGGATTAAATGTTACAGTACAAAGATATTGAAGCAAGGGAGAAGGTATATGCTCTGATTGTGCAATGCAGGTGTTTAATTTTAATTTTTGTTCTTCTTCTGTTGTGTCTTTGGGACTGTAATGTGGTGATGCCCTTGGAGATGTTTTCCCTGGGCAGTTAACCATAGAAATACTTAATAAGATAACACAGGCCTATTGTCATGTGCAAACCCAGTTACTCAAACTAATTATACTCCCTGTGTAGTTACCATTCCTGCATCCCAGGAAATTACTCAGAATTTACAAAGTGAAAGAAATATAAGTGGATATAATTTTTTTTTGCTACACTTCACCCTCTTTTTCCATCTCCTGAAGGTGGAACATGCAGTGCATGTTTGTTGAGACTGCTGGGGGTGTGTGGATGGTTGTACTGGAGCTTATCCCATGCTAATGGAAACAGTGATAGCATTTCCAGGAGAAAATCAGAGTGTGTGATGTGCATTTGCTTTTGACTTTGAATGTGGGTGGTTGACTCTTTGTCATCCTGGTAGAGTTAAGTTTTCCTCAATTTTTTTTCCCCATGATTAAATGCCTTTTTGTTACCTTTGATACCCCTGAATCATACAGCTTTTCACACCATTATGTTACAATTATTTTTCTTTTCTTTTGTAATTGCAGTTGTTTCTTATCCTTACTGCTGGTAGCTGCTGTCGTTTGGAAAATCAAACAAACCTGTTGGGCTTCTCGACGGAGAGAGGTATCAATAACTTTAAGATTATTGTAGTAGCTTTATCTTTCAGAATAAATTGAGAATTGATGAACAAATCCTCCCCTTTCTCCTTCCTGTCTATGCCATTTAAATATCCACTTTCTACCCTTGACTTTTTTATGCTGATGAAGAAAACTTTATTTCTTTTTCCTGTCAGAAATTAAAGGAATTGCAGCACTAGGCTGCAGAAAGGTAAATTTTCCTTATGGCTGGCATATTTAGAATATTTAGAACAGAATTGAATAGAATATTTCAGCTGACCACTGAATTATTCAGCCTGACCACTTCAGGGCTGACCAAAGGTTAAACCTTATTATTAAGAGTATTATCCAAATAAAGAATAATTTCTTATGCACTGGTGAGCTTGGGGCACTGACCCCTTGCTAGGAAGCCTGTTGCAGTGTTTGACCACCTTTTCTGTAAATAAATGTTTCCTAATATCTAACCTGAACCTCCCCTCAAAAGAGCAAAATTCTCTATTAGAGTCAGTGGTATCATCATTAAACCTGAGGCAAAGCTGAAATCTTCAGGAAATTCTCATACATAGAATCACCTTATTCTTTTGTGGTCTAAATTCTGTGGTGAAAAATCTGGCCCAAATCTTTGTTCTTACCTCCTTAACAATTCATGACACTTAAATGAGGTTAAACTTTGGTTATCTACTACATGTATATGATTGTTTACTGATAGTTGTGATATTTCATTTTGCTCTCATAAATGAGATCTAAAATTTGTAGATGGTGATGTTTGCCCTTTTTGAAGCTTCTAATTATGCTGATTTTTTGAAAAAGCACTTGCTTAATGTACTATAATCTTGATTTTTTTTTTTTTTTGAAGACAAGCTTTGGCCTACTTAATGATTTTTTTTTTAGTATGCTGGGACTATGATTGTTTAAATAACCTTTTCTTTTTACTGTAGATCTACAATGAATTTATATGTGCTTTAAAAGTGCCAGGTAACTAGCACTTAAAATTTTCCTTCACTGAAATTATAATGTACTAATGCCAAGGTTTAGCTTGAACTGGTGCTAAAAAGGAAAATGTATATTATTGGTATTTGTTTCCTTTTGGTTTTTTTTTTTTTTATTAATATGAACATTGTTAAGAATTTTCTAAGGGCAAATTCTCATCTATTTCTTATTACTTGCAAAACGTTGATGAAAGTTACTTTAAACCACTTAATTCAGCTTAATAATATTTCACTTAAATTTGCCTCAATACTTTGATAGTTCTGTGCAAAACTGTGTTGTGATGGAATGTAGTAGTTCACTGATTTCATTTTTCATGATAATGAGGTTGGTTTATTTTTGTTTTTAAGAACAAATACAAATACGCCCATTTCCAGATCTGGAGGATCTGGTCTGTTTTCTGTGATTGCTCTCCTAGATTTTTGAAATATAATATTTTTATGGTGGTCTTTAGACATCATTTGATAAAGAAAACATTCTCATACAAAATGTTTCTGAAGTTTTCCAAGATTTATTTTTCCAATGTCATCAAAAGTACTTCTAAGACTGTATGAAAGCTCAAATAAAGCTCTTTAATAAATGCAACATAAACATGAATCAGCTCCTTCAGAAGAGCAAAAGAGAAAGACATATTTGGCAATTGGATTAGAACTCTTAGAGCTTCGTGGTTGGTTCTGAATCTTGGCTTACCTTGAGGATAACTAGAGAAATTTGGTTTTCTCTTATAGCAAGAGTACAGTGGCATTGTGAACTGTACATGCTGAAGGAAATCTTTATTTTCAATCTGTTCTTGACCACCAGCTGCAGTTCATGTCAAAAACAAGTTTTTGATAACACTCCATGCAACATTTTCCTTTAATCCAGCTAGAAAACGTCTATTTATATGGAGTATATTTTATAAGATGTTGCAATTAAGTGATGCAAATAAATTGTATGAGTAACATACAAGTAGAGGCAATCTACTGTTGAAAAGATTTCTGAAGTATCTACTTTTAAAGTCCATTTGGCAGATGAGCTTTTCATCTCTTTCATCATTCTTTAAAGACAGGAATATTTGACTTTTTAGATGTTGCCTTCAATATGGACCCAAACTGCAGTAATAGAAATATAATAGGAACACAAACAAGCACAGAAAAGCATGTTTTTAAAAGCTATGCATCCTTTTATTGTTCCTCCTGATGTTTTTCCCCTGAAGGAAAAGGAACATTACTATCCAGTTCTTGTAGTCTTTTAGTAATGAATTTTATCAGACTCTCGAGGTAAACCAATAATTTATTAAAGATTTGTAGCAGCCTTTGTGTAGCTGAAAATTCAGAATCTTGTCCTTTTTTACCTTCTGACTTTAATGCTTGGCTAAATTGGAACGTTATTGATTCCAAATTGAACATAGCACAGCCTTAATCCTATACAAAGCAGGAGCAAGTTGTTTGCATTGTGAAGATGAAATGTCTCAGTTTTCCCAGTAATTCAGAAATTTTTCCTCCAGTTTCTTTCCTGATCCATTCCTCATCCAGTAGTTTTTTTTACTTTCCACTCCTCAGAGCACTGCCCAAATCTTGCTGAGCAATTTGAATTTAGGCTCTTTCATATGTGCATGTAAGAAACTCTTACATTGTGTACATGTAAAGATGACTAAATAAATAGTGTCTTCCAAAATACTTTAACTTATATTTGTCAGTACTGACTTTACCTTCCCTTTCCCAGTATCTATTAGTCTTCCAATTTATTTAATTGAAATAATATTTCCCTAAGTTAAGACCTTGAGTTTTAGTGTTTTTTTCTTGCTCATAATAAAATTTTGGTTCTTATTTTTTTCTTACCTACATTGCCATCTCTTCAGATATATTTTATCTCAGGTTTTTGAACTCTATATTTGTACTTTAATTCCTGAATGAGCTTCTCTTCTTCTCTCCTGCCTTCTGAAGGGGCAAGGGACAGCAGATAGACGGTCTTAGCTTATACCATCAAAGTTATCCACCTTCTGCATTGAGGGAAAATGGAAGGTATCATTCTTTTATTTTATAGTTCCAAAAAGATCAATGAAACTTCGAGCAGGAGAACATGAACAGCCTCCTGCCTGGCATCCTTGACACCTTCCCCCACCCATCCCTCCCATGGATTTGTGACATTTTAAAAAAGGTTTTTAGGAAGGCCTGAAGTAAGATAGTGGAATATTGCTTATCTCAGGGAGCTTGTTCTTTGAAAGGAATAATAGAGAATATAATGAGATGATTTCCAAAGCATAATTCTTATAGAACTCTCTTGATTAAAAAACCCTAAAATCCCAAGAAAACAAAAACAAAACAAAAGGAATGTGGAACTTTCATAACAGAGCAAAATAACATTTATGGGTAAGCATGGAAATTTATGCAGGACTAGAAAAAGGGGAAGATATATTTGTTTATCAAATAAAGGAGTTCGTAAGTACTGCAAGATTTAGGAAAAGCAAAGCATATTTTTAGAAGAGTCCTACACTATCTTAAAACATCAGATATGTACTCTAGGTTTTAATCTCTCATCCTTCCTTTTACTCCAAAGACTCACAAATCTTTCAACTAGCACCTTTCTCAGTAAAATTTGACTTTTACTTCACTGGATGAAAAACCAAAAGCTGTCATTTTCTCCCAAATGATTTGTTAGACCTCTTGCATTTTATACCCTGAATTCACACAAGAGCCCATCCATGAAGCTCCAATCTGACTCTGTTTTCCTCCTTTATACAAGAAAAGATATATCACCCAGATTTGCCAAATAAGAAATATGAAGAGAATGTTATTTGTTTTCTTTGCATGTTTCATATCTAAAGTATTCATTCAATCTTCTGCTCAGAATGGATACAAAATCTGTTCATAGATCATTTTACTGAAAAGCTTGATAGGTTGCCTGCCAGATTTGTAGTGGCTCAAAGGTTTTGTCTCATGAACTTCTTCTGATTGAAAGACATCACACTGTAGATAAAATTTGCATCCAAATGATTTCTTTTTAATAATGCGTTGAACTTTTCTTTTTTGCTGACAAGATTACACTGAGGTCACTAACAAACAGGTGGGATAAAAAACCCACACAGCTCCTAGCTGAGTTATTTTAGCAAAGTATTTGCCCTTCCTAAGGTTAACCAGTTGCTGCTCAGATACCTTTTGTGCTCTTGGTCCCATCAGATGTTTTAAAGAATTGTTACCTTCAATCCAAGAGCCTGTAATCACTGATGTGCATAAAGTCCCCTCTTCCCTCCACACAGACACACAAAAGACATGTGCCAGTGTGTCATGTGCTGTTATCTAGAATCACAGAAACATAGAATTGTTTGAGTTGGAAAGGAGCTTTAAAGGTCATCCAGTCCCTCCCTCCTGCAATGAGCACCTTCAACCAGGGCAGATTGCTCAGACCCCCATCCAGCTCGATCTTGAATGTTCCCAGGGATGGAGCATCCACCACCTCTCTCCAGGGTTTAAAACCCTCATGATAAAAATCTTTTTCCCTATCTCTAGTCTGAAATATACATTTGTGTATATTGGATCAGGCAATTAGTTAAAATAGATTTGCACTTTTTATTTTGTTTTTACTGTAAATCGCTTTTTTATAGATTATTTTAATTACACACTAGAAAGAGATTGCATATCTTTAATGATGACTTAGGTTCTTATTTCCTCATGTAATACTCTAGAAAGCTCTTGAGCAATGAGGAAGTAATGAGTGATTGCATTTTTAGGTAAAAATGTTTGAAAGCATGGATTGTGTGTGTAAAGTGCTTGCCTAACTTTAAAGGTTAATATCATTTATATATAGCATCTCATTATACAGTCAGCTGTGCACCATTTGCCTGTCTGAAAGACTAGCATAAACTAACATAAAAACATGGAACTGTAGAAAATGCTTGCTTTATACAGTGTGTGGGTACCACTCAACTTATTGCTTCTTTTTATTAAACAAGCTAATGTTTGTTTAAAAAACCCTACACCTTTCTAGCCTTGATTTTATTATCAAGATAGTTTTATTCTCTCAAATATACAAAAATTCTTACAAATAGAAAAATGAAACTGAAGTAGACTACTTCTTAATAGCAGTAACAATTCATGGAATAGCTTTAGGCTCATTTCTATGGTAACTCTAATAAGAACAAGGAAGTTCAGTAATGTTGATAGTTCTAATGAATATAGAGAAAATGTGCATTTCAGCTCGAGCTTTTTTGCTTTCTATTCAAATGACAGTTTTTTAAAGTACTCCTTTTAGAAATGGCTTTTGGTGTATATGATATTGCTTATGGAATGCAACACATTTAGCAACACTAAAACACAGAGAATATGGTGTTTTCTGGAAGAACAGCTTTTGGAGGAACAAAAGCAAGGCTGTGTTTCAGGGTGAGCAAGGAACCAGCAACAGCAGATGTAAGGAAACCAAGAAATATTAACATGCTTAATTAAAGTACCCCAACATGTAACACTGTTCATGTTGTGTGTAGGTGTCTGCAGGATTATATAGTTTATGTTTAAAGGTTGTTAAGCTCACAGATAATTTTTCTTTTTTGCTATCTTCTGGTCTGTTGCTTAGCAAATATCTTACACATCTGTATGTAGTTACTCATAGGCTGTGTGAGTAATCCTACTGAAGTCAAAGGAGCTATTCATAGGACCAGAATCTCAACTTGTTATATTGCTCAGGCTCTTCTGAAATCAATAGAGCTATGACTGCTTATTTCAACTGTGGATCTAGTTTTACTGAGGATAACTGGGGCATTTATTTTAGGCTGACGTTTTCTGCATTCTCTCCAACCTAAAATTTAGGTTCCTCTCTGAATGAACCTTTCCAGCAATATGCCTGGTTAGCTGACACTAGATCTTGTCTCAGGACTCCCTCTGCAGTCAGTATAAAAGGCACTTCCAAATGACAATTTATCCCACCCAATTTTCACAGTGTTCACTTTTATACTCTGGTACTTGTGGGGACCTGACTTCTTGTTAACAATACAAGTAACCCATTGAGTCAAATCTCCCATACTGAGAGTTATTCTTCACTTTCTTTGCTTTAGTTTTGTAAAATTGAGGTTGCATTTATAATGCTGTCATTTCAGAAAAGTAAGCATCAAATTAATTCTTATATTAGTACTGCTCATAACATGCTTGTTCTCTGTAAAGAGAAGTATTAAATGGTGCCAGTGACAGATTCAATATTATATTGAAAAAAATTATGCTGGGGAGTGAATTAAACAAAGCTGATCCAGAGTATTTGTGAAATCTTGCTAACAGATCTGTTTCTTCATTCCAAAAAATTCAGAAGGTAAAGACCATAACAGACAACAACAGATTTTAAAATTAAAATTGTGAGCTCTTTACTAAAAAAAAAAAAAAAAAATCAGGGGAAAGAAACTAAGTAGGTGTTTTAATTATATGTGCTTATGACCATGAGAAGAAAATTGTATGTTTTTCTTAACATAATAACCCAAGTTCCTTCTTACATTTGCATAGTGGAGTTAGCCTGAAGATTTCCAGAAGGCAATAATCAAAATAAATTAGTTTCATTATATGTGATTCCTGGGATATGCATAGAAAGGAAGCTTGGATGTAGTTTTTACTGCTGATAACAGTACTTTAAAATTAAGTTGTGGTATTCTGTTCAGTGGAATTTATTAAAAAAGTTGAGCTTTCTAAATATGAATATAAAATACTTCTGGAGAAAATGCTAATGCTATAATGGACAGTATTAATTCCTACTCTCTGGTTAGCTCTTGCAAGTGTACTGGGTTAAGTTTTCCAGCTAACAGGAAGGTAAAATTAAGGTTATTTTAGAGAAAGAGGGAACTGGCCCAAATGAAAAAGACTGCCTGAGGCAGTGGCCACTTGGCAGAGCCTGAGGCTGCTTTGAGCTGCATGGTCTGAGAGTTTTCCATGGGACTGGGTGTAAACATGAGAGCATTAGCAGAGTTTTTAGCAAACTACCTTTCAGCAAAAAGCAGTGAGATAGGCAGTCCTTAGTGGGACCCTGGGAAGAAGCCAGATAACTTCTTTTGACTTTATGACAAGAAAAGTCATTTGAATTTGTGAGCAGTGCTAAAGAAATGAGGATGGTGGATGTGTTCTTTGTAAATAATGAAGATTGCACCAAAACAGATGATTCATTTCTGTCTCCTAACAAAAATAAAAGAGCAGGTGTTGAATATTGGCCCAAAATAGTGAGTCTCTTCTTTATGTTTGTATTTCCTCTGTTTTTGCAGCATAAGATTCAATTTTTGTCCCCTATTAAAACACCAACAAACCTTCTGTTTCTGAAAGCCCTGTCAGAAAAGAGTGAATTTAGCAGCACATAACAGAAGTGTTGCAAGCACTCTGATATGAAGAGAGAATTGACAATTTACAGTAAGAGATCTTCGAGAGAAAAATGCAAATACTCCTCTGTAGATCCTCCATAGCTTTTCTCAGAGTTTGCAAAAATTTTAATTGCACTGGGTGTGTGTCTTTGGCCCAGGTGAGTCACCTGCAATGGAGAAGCATAAAAGAAACTAAGTCTGAGCTGTCCTTCCTCCAAAGAGCAGGGGAGGAACTCAAAGCCCAAACCTGGAAGTCATACATAGTTCCTCTCTATTATTCTGTTCCTCCTTTCTACCTAAAGTTCTATTTATTTACAGTTGAATGCTAATTATGTATTCTGAAAATTACATTAAATCATGCAAGCATTAGTTTTTATTGCTTATAGTGTATGGAACATTTGCTGTTGCTTCCACAAACATCCCTTTCTTTGCACATATATGATTTTGTTGTTTTCCAGAGCTGATTTTTAGGTGCATTTCTGTATGTGTGGAATTGAGTAGCAGTAAGGTGGGATTCATATCATGCCTGAATCTCTTCTGAAGTGTTTGCATTTCACTTTGCCCAGTATGGATAGCACCTGCCTTCTAAAATAAGCACATCAACCTTTTTATCTCTTAAAGTTAGTGTTGAGAATATACAGAATAATTGTTTCTTTCTTTAAAGTAATTTTGAAGGCACTGAAGTTTCTCCTACGTGGATGACCCCCTGCTAAAGTTAGAGCTTTAATAATCTGTGCAAAGCAGATGCAAAGATCAATGCAGCTGGAAATTAAATAACTTCACCAACTTATTTTTTCAGTGCCTGCACTATTAATTGGCTTATTCTGTCAGCAGAGTGTGTTCACTGCTGTGAGTGTCAGTGTTGGTGCTATCAGCAGATTCTGGGGGGGATTTCTCCACTCCCTGTGGGTATTTGTACACACAGACATTCTGTGGGGTCGTCCCTCTTGAGCAAACCCTCAGCTCATCTGGGCACCTGCAAGGCTCCCTCCCCTTCTCTGGACAGAAGGAAGTAACAGCAGGGTTGTGGTGACAAAATCTGCACATTGTACTTATTTCTGGAGGAATCTGCCAATACAAAAGTACCTGTGAAATCTTAGGTTGGAAAAAAAAATCCAGCCCTTCTTCCCCCTCACCAAAAAAAAATAAACCCAAACCAAAAGGCCCAACAAAACCAAAAAACACACAAACAAATAGAACTTTTAAAAAACCCATGGGTGTATGACACAGCCTACAAAAAGGTAGAGTAGTTATTCTTTCTCAAGGATATAATAATGCAATGTTTATCCTTCCTGGAGCTATTTTTTTATTGCTCCAGCAGTTCACAAACAATAGTTGAGAGTTAGTGTGACCTGATATAAACTAAGCTCATTACATTATTTTCAACAGATAATTAATAATTAACATATAACCTTTGGCTTTCCTTTTATCTTCAAGTATTGACAGAAGTCGCATAAAAACATACTATGTGTGGAAAAAAATGCTTTGAAATGCAAAATTTAATTAAAATTAATGTAATGTTATTTTAGTACAGTTGTGTAGTAGCAAAAGTACTATGGGGAATATGAATATTTGAACAGATGATTATTTTTATCCATGCTGTTCAATTTTTACACAAGTAAATTTTGGGAAACAGAATATCATTTGATATTTTGTTTGGGATTCATTGGATTGAGTGCACCATGGCAGTTAAATTGTGACATCAGTAAATTAACCCAGCTTTGACAGTCGATTGACCCACATGCAATTAGCAAAACTGAAACCACAATGAATCCTTTAGCTTGAGCTTGTTATGTTTTTTTTTCTGCTTCACATACATTTTGAAAATCCCAGTTAATTAGACTGATTATAGACTTAAATTGTTGTAGCCTTTTATCTGTGCAACCACGGTCAGAAGTGCCAAGGTAGGCAGGGAAATAGAACCTCCCAGCTGGGAGAAGTTTGGGGTTGGAAGTCAGTGCTTTCTTTTCTGGTTTTATGGGTGCCCTTTTACAAATTGCTTCACTGCCTGGGCCATCAGTTCCCCACCTGCAGCACACAATCAGTTGTACAGGTTGTACTGGTACACTTTTCAGTAAAGATTCTGTTGGTATTAATTATCTGTTTTGCTTTATTCCACAATAACCCTGTTTGTCCCTAGGCATTTATTTAGGTTTCTCTTAATTTAAGCAGGAAAAAATAAGTGAAATGGACACTAGATCTTTTTCTAGTTTTTTTCTGAGTGAAGAGATGCAAACATGTCAAATGCAGTCTTTTATTTTAGTGTGTTATATTTCATATATATTTCAATATTTGCTGAAATACATTATGAAAGTATGAAATATCTTGTATGCATGTCATTTTCATCTTAATTAAAATCAATCACCCATTTCTTAGGGTTTTATGCTTTCTGAATATGTTAATGATGCACAATACTGATCCTACACTGCTTTTTGTGTACCATAGTAATTTTATGCCTTCACAAAGCAAAGAAATAATATTTCCTGAACAGTGGGAGCATCCATTCTACAAAAATACTGGGTGACCCACTTGGAAGTATCAGACACACCACATTTTGACTTTATACCTTAAGAGTGTCCAGGAATATTCCTGAACTCGCCCCTTTCCACATTCACATGGAAAGCAAGTCCATGTTGTTAATGTTGTTAATGACTAAATCACCAATGCATGAAATGTCCACCTCTGATTAGAGCCTCCAGTGTGCTGTCAGCTTACAGAAAACAATGAACATAAATCATCTCAGCAGAAAGGGAGGAAAAGAGGAGCTGGAGAATTAGTCAGTGAGTTCCCAGAAGCATCCATCAACAAAAACTGAGCTGTTTGTAAGCACCTATGAAAAAAAAAAATATTAAGAGCCTGGATGTTTTCTTCATTAACCAAATCACACAAAAAGAATATGCTTTTTTTCCAAGGTAGGATAAAAGTCCTTTTGAGTGGAGGAGAAAACATCTGGTGCTTGTATAGTTGGCCATTATAAAGGCTATAAAAAGTGTATCACAGGATACTTTAATAGGGAAGGCAAGGGAGCATTGTTATGGTTACATAGCTGTGGAGTAGGTGCAAAACTGGTCAAAACCCCATAATCAGATGTTCATTATCAGTGAAGTGAGGGACTAGCTATGTGAGGACTGTAGTTATCTGCATTAGCCCCTTCAAAGCTTTGTCCTGGCTCCAGAATTCATCAGTGTTTTTTAATGGCCCAAGTCAAGCAATTGGAGATTACATCTATTAAAGTTGCATACTTGGAGCTGGGTCATGAGTGTGTTGCAAACAAGATCAGGCTTCTAAAGAATCTTTAGAAATTGGAGGCAATATCCACACTGGTGAAAGCAAGTTTTTACCTTGTAGAAATAATCATCTTCACAGAAACAGCACAAAGAAAAAGCTGAGTGTGTTACAGTTACTCAGAGCTGATCGATGGCTTAGAAAGATTCACAAGCTGAATATAAGTCAACAGCAATCTAGTTACAAAAAAGAAATATATTTCTGGCTTGCAAATGTAACTCTAAGACATCTAATTCTTGAGCTTTATTGAGTATGGCCTTCACTGGGCATTGTGGACAGTTTAGACACAACAGTTCAAAAAGTCTGTGGAACATTTGGAAATATTCAGAGAAGTGGGAAAGTGTGTCTGTTTATAGTTTCATAGCATAAAGATCATGGAGAGATGTGATAACAGCCTTGAAGATGGGGAATGGAATAATGCATTTATCTGAATCTGTTGAGGAAAGGATGAGAACTGAAGTGCCCGTGCTGCAGCAAAGAACATTCAGGTGGCACAATGAGAAATAACAAATCATAATGATATTAGTAGGGTAGTTCTGCAGTACATAATGTCAGACATTCCAGACACTTTGCCAGTGTAAGCCTTTAGGAGTGGCAGATACAGGACAGAAATTAGAAGAGCTGGATGTGCCTTTGTAGGGTGGTGGGGAGTCCCATGTCAATCTCTGTAGGTCTCTTCTAACCTTATGATCTTCTGTTTAAAAAAACCCACTTGAAGTCAGAGTATTTTGTACATACCAGGAGCATTTTATTTGCTGTAGAATCACAGAATGGCTTGGGTTTGGAAGGGTTTAATCTAAAGATCATCCAGTTCAACTCCTGCTGCCATGGGCAGGGACAACTTCCACTAGACCATGGTGCTCCAAGCGCTGCCCAGCCTGGCCTTGAGCACTTTGAGGGCTGAGGCACCCAGAATTTCTCTTAGACTAAGGCTACATGACATGATACTGCAGCACCAAAACTCCATAGTAGTGCTCTTAGAGCACCTGCACTTCCTCATTAAAGACCATTTTAGAATCCTCACTAATTTGATATTTATACTTCCTGCAGAACCGTGTCCCAAATGGCGATAAAGACAAGTAATTATCCAGATAGTCCGTCGGTTTTTTTGCATTAAAAAGGCTTTTAAGGAGCAGCTTTCTTCTTTACAAATCTCATATGCATAAATGCAACCTTTGAAGTTATTGATGTTATGTACCATGGTTAAACTTTACAAAATTTCAGATACTAGAAAATTAGGGTCACAAATGGCCCCTCACCTTTTATGCCATTTAAGTTCATATCTGTGATGTTTATCCAAGTGACCGAGTCACCCTGTGCTTTGATTCTTTTTCATTTTTGACTTTTCATTTCATTATTTGGGCTGGATTATTTGTTCTGCACCTGACATTCCTTTCATTGTGAAATTCTACTGGTTCCTCTGTGAGAGTGGCAGGCAAGGCAAGACAGCTTATTTGAGTTTAAAAGTGAAAACCACACATAGATGAGAAATTGAGCAAGTTTTGTGTAGTTTTGCTTGGATTTTTGTTTGTTTTGGTTTTTTTGTTTGGGTTTTTTTGTCATCCTTTTGCAACTTGTCATATTTTTGCAATTATTCTGATTTACCTTTAACTGAACCAGTCTCACATGTGTTTTACAATACTCATTTTTTGTAACAGCACTGTTTAGCACATGTACAGAATTCGTATAAAAGGTAACTGCTGCATGTTTGTGAGTCATTCTTCTTGCTTTCCTGTATCCTGTGACAGATGATATCTATCCTACAGATGGAAAATACATTACATTTTCACTAGATTCAGAATGGCTTGTTGTTTTCTGTCATAAAGCTAACATAATTTAAGCATGCTTTCTTTCCTTGTGTAATCACCAATTTACATATAAACTTTGGCTTTCCTTTTATCTTGAATCATTGATAGAAAATTGCATAAAATCATACAATTTGAGCAAAAAATCCCTCAAATTTAAATTATAATTAAAATAATTATTGTAGTAATTTAGGACATTTGTGTTCCTGCAATACAATATTTGAGATTTCACCAGTGTTTGAACATACTTTTAGTTTTTCCATGTTGTTTATCCCTAAAAAATGGTTTGGGGTAAAATATTTGAATCAAGCACAGTGTGATGCAAAAGACAAATCCTATTTAATTGCTTTAAATTTTTTGATCAATTGAAATGCATGCAAATAGGAAATAAGTTAAACACCTACAATTGATCTTTTATTTTATTTTTTATATATCTACTTACAAGACTGCTATTAACTGGGTATAATACTATGGTATAGAAGCTGTTACCAAACATTTTTGTTGGCAAAGATACTTCTCTTCAGGCTGAAAAGTCTCACTTTTAGTGGAAGGTAAGCAGCTTCATTTAGATTAAACTTTTTTTCTTTTGATGGAAGAAGCAAGTAAATATATATTTCAAAACATAAAGAAATAAGGTGATTTAGCTGGATTGCAAGCAAAATAGGATATGAAGAAATATAGTCTATCATCTCAGCAGTAAATAGGTTTTTTCTAGTAGTTGATACAGTCAAAAATTCCCTGTCAACCCATATAAAATTCACATTCACAGCTAAGTCTTACAAAGGAGAGTTTATATCCCTCTATTTTGCTAGCATCCTGCTCAGGTCAGACTGACATTATTTTGAAAAGTTTCTGCTATCTTTGAGAGATCTTCCTCTAATCCATATATTTTGCAGATGCTATTTCTGTTACCAAGTTGAGCACTGTGTTCACTTTTTCATTGCATCCCAATTCTTACACTCTCTAAGTGCCCATTTACTGCTCAATCCTACAGCATCCCGGTACACAGAGTCATAGTTTATGGGTCTCCTTACTCCAAGAGAAGGGAAATATTGTCTGTTTGTGGGGTTTTTAAATTCCTTTCTTTTCCTGTTTGACTCTTACCAACATGAGCTGCAGGATATATATGTCTAAAAATCCTGGCTTTGTTTTTCTCCCCATAATGGAGGGAGGCCTCAGGCAAGCAGCTGTCATGCAGCACTTTCATACTGCTTGCTCAGTGTCCTCCAGGTGGGAAAGAAGTGTAAGTGTTTACAAAATGTTTCTCTGATCAGAGATTCAGCTTCTTGTAGGCTTAGTCCCCCAGTGGGACTTGGCCCTCTGTTATCAGTTTGGGAAGCACTGAATTTCAAAAGCAGCGTTCACTGGACTGCTCTGCGCCAGTTGAAGAAGCTGCTTGACACTGAGCTCTGTCAAAAACGTTACTGGTGTTTCTAGGAAATCAATTACCTTTTTTTTCCTTCCATTTCATGTGAAAAGCATTGACTTGCTCACACATTTGTTTCTGTATGAAAACTTTTGGCTAATTTACTCAGGGCAGTATTTTCCTCAGAACTGATGTTAAGAGAACCATTTTTACCTACTCACCAGTGCCCTTGCATTACTGTTAAAAATGCAGAACTAGATGTAATAAATATTTTCAGAATATAGGTGAATATTCATTGAACAAAGCATTAATTATTGGCAGTGAGTTCTGCCTTGTGGGATGGGCTGTAACATCACAAACAGAAAGTATGTGCTGTAATACCAGGGCACAAATGGGTAGCAATGTAGCTTAACTGCCTACATTTAATGGTTTTTTTGCATGTTCTAGGGGACAGGCTAAAATTTGAAGGAGATCAAATTGTCACAGGATTGCCCATTGCTTTAGTGGGGTTAAAACTCTGCCCTTTAAAATTATTTGAGCTGCTCTGATCTAGATAGTGTTATGTCCCATCAGTAAGTGGTATATGAGACTTGTAGCATTTGAAAAACGTTGAGATACATAAGTGCCACAATACAGTTCAGTGTGCATGGTGACTTCATATTGCAGCTGTTCTCTACCTGCCTCTGCTGTGCTTTGCATCAGGTGGGTGTGAGTGCTTTGAAGAATCCAACACAATTTGTGGTTCACACCATTCACAAATATTTAAGCAGAGAAAAAAAGCCTCACAATCTAAAAATAAAAAGTTTATTTTTGGAGGGCAAAAAGCTATTTTTTTAATCATCTTCTGTTTATGATTGTCTTTGATTTTCACACCTCAAAGTACCATAAAATCAGCTTTTGATCTTCATACATTCTTAAAACAATCTAGCAATTAAGTGAACAAAGGGAAAAGGTAGGAAAGTAAAATTGTTTATGAAAGATAGTGAATCAAATGATAAGTAGGCCTTTTTTGTCTGATTAAATTAGAGTCATGTTTTAGCTCAACAAAATTACACAGTGGCACCTTCCTCCCTCATGCTCACATTAAAGTTTGTCAAGTGGTGCTTATGTGCTTTTGATAACAACGAACAAAGTTCTGAAGTTCGGGAGAGTTTCATTCCCATTTTAGCTGTTGAGCATATTTAATACGTCTCATTAACGTACTTGTACCGTTTCTTCTCCAAGATAAATGTTTGTTGAATCCTGAGTGAAGGTGCCTTTGATGCTGAATGGCTGCTGTGTGTGATAACAAGGGAGTAACTTGTACAAATTCGAGTGCAGTCGTGGCTGGCAGCAGGTCATTGTTCTGGGGGTGTGAGGCCAGCATACTTAGTGCCAGGCTCTGAAGGGATTGTGTAGCTTCATACCCTGGGCCCCCTGGTTAGATAAGGAAAAATACATCTTCCTGATGTCTTAGGGAGTTATAATCATAATTCTATTCAAAATGGAAAGTCGTCCTTAATGGAGTGAGGCTCTGTTGGGTTTTTATCTTTTAATAGAAAGATCATAATGCTAAACTCCCAGTTTTTTTTAAGAATGGCACATGTCTTTCCCTGATACTGACATGAAATGTCATTCTCCCAGAAGAAATATTTCTCTAGAAATACTGCTTTATTTCTATCTCCATGCTGTAAGAACACTACTTCTGTGTTTAGCTGTAATTCAGTTCTCCTTACTGTTTTGTTACCCAAGTATTCAAATGCACCCTCTGCCACTTATTCAGAAAGCTTCCAGAAGAAAAGATTAGCTGTGGCAAAGCTTTTTCACAAGGAGCCTCTCCAAGTAAATGACAAACTTGTACAGCTATATTCATTTTCTTATACTGTTAGTCTCTGCCAGAAATATGGGAAGAGGTTCTAATAAGCATATTTAATTAATCTTATATCTTTCTTTCCTTGTCCTCCTGATTTTGATTGTATAGCTGTTATCTCTGATTTTCCCCCTGTTCTCATTCCCTCTCCCATCAGATACATCTGTTTCTACTTTCTGTTATTCATCATTAGTTATCTTTTCTATTTTGCTAGTACTTGAATATGCTCTTATGAAACACATCTCAGCTGTGTCGTGTTTTTGTTAAAATTGGCACTTCTAAAAGGTTAGGCCTCTGCCTTTTGGCTCTTTTACTTGAACTCAATTGTCAAAATGATTTCTCTAGATTGATGACTCTTTAGAGAAAGCACTGCCTGAGTGCATTGCTGGTACACAATAACTATGAAAGATTAAACTGCTTCTTGACTGTCAAAACCCCCATACAAAAGGTTTAAGAGGACAAAAGGGACAGAGTAACTTGGTGTAATGAAGAACAGAGGATGCAGCAGCACAATATTGTTGTCTTCTGCCAAGAGAGCACTTGCCTTACTACCCAGGATCAGTGCAGGAAGGGAAGTGGGAAACTGAGGACTCTTGACCTCCCTAAATTTGGGCATGAGCACTTAGGACTCTCCTTATTCACAGGGATCAAAATAAGGGTTGAGCATGACCACAGGGAATGGTATTTCCATGTTTCATTTGTGCTACATGGTGGGGCAAGCCATGGTTTAGTATCCACTCAAAGGCAGGGAATAATGGAAGTTCAAACAAGTTCCAGTAGAAAGAGATTTACATCATGTGTGCATGAAACTGTCATTTTATTACTGGTATCAATGGCTTAAAAGCACATACTATCAAAAAAGGCACCATCCATAAAGTATCTGTCAGTGCATTGGTAGAGGATTATACCTTTAATTCTCCAGAAATAGCTCTTTTGCTGGAAGCTTTCAGAAAAAAAAGAAATAACTATTCAGATCCCCAGATGCTTATTCACATCTGACATTTTTGTTTTAATTTAAAAATATCTTCAAGCTGCATTTTATTAATGCTTTTAATTTTAAAAGTTGTCTCCTCATTAGAGGTACACATATAGTGCAATGTGAAGCAAAGCAGAAATTGAAGAAGAAAACTGTAATACATGGCTTAAATAAGAAAACACCAAGTTGCAGTTTATTAAATGGATTTCAGTAACAGCTAGCAAGATTGTTTCTTTCAAGTCAATGCATTTTCTGGAGGAGTACAGGTGAATGGGAAAATGCAGAAAATTCTCATCCCATCATTTTGTTTGATGTCAGGGGTGAATTTGTAGTTTTTTCCCTACATATTCTTCCCACTATTTTTGCTTCTGCGGCTTGAGCCACTGGAATGCATAAAGGTGTCTGCCCCTGCTGTGTCTCAGTGTCTGTCCTACACCAGAAGTGTCTGTCTGCAAAAAACAGGGGCAGCTGGGGCTGGCAGGAGGCTTGCATTGCCCTCTGGAGTAGCAAGTCTTTGCACTGAGGCCTGAAACTTGATTTAGATACCTAAAATTACAGCACAGGGACTCCCCTGTAGTACAGAAAGGAGCATAAAGTGAGGGCAGTATGTGATGCAAGTTTCTCACCCTAACTGCTGACCCTTGAATCTCTGTATATGCATTTCTGGCTAAGCCATAAGCTAAAAATCACCCAAATAATCCCCCACCCGCCAGCCCTCACCCCTGAAAAAGACACCACAACAGGAGTGGAGTGAAGGACTGAAAAGAATACCAATAAACACTCCTGACCTTCAGCTTGTGGCCCTGTGGGAGAAGCTCCTGAAGGTTGGTTCCTGAGGAGATTGCTTGGCTCTGCCAGTTGACATGGAAAATGAACTGCAATGTTCACTCTTTTACGCTCTCACCCTTAAAACTTTCCCTGTTCCACAGGTTCATTTGCTCTTCTTGGGAGAGATTATTAATACCCCAACCTAGGCTGCATCCTGAATTTAATATCGAGTTTGATTCCATTTCACTGCATATTGTATCCAATAAATGTTCAATAGCTTGGGAGAGAGTCAGCTCCCCTTTCAAATTAGATTTTAAACTTGCCATTTGCTACTTTAACTCTATTAATATTTTTTCATCTTTTGTGTGTTTTCTTATCCTTTTAAAATGAATTTTGGGAGTGCTAGTCTGAAACTCAACTTTATGTCAGGGGACTGAGCTCTGTGGCAAATTCTGCCACTGCAGAATAATTTTATTCAACAGTAGAACTAAAAATATCAGAATAGTCTTCATAGGTAAATAGTTTCATTTTACATCTGTAACCATACACGCTCTCCATATTTTATGTAATTGGTATGATTGATAAGTTAAATTTCATTGTAGATTCCACAAAGAAATGAGCACTGATCCTGTTTTAAGTGGGGATATTTTTTTTTGTATCTTTGAGGACTTTTATCTGGCGATGCAGAGGTTCAGAATATTTCTACAATGCACCTTGGAAATCTATTTTTGTATTTTTTTTTATTGCATGGCTTTTTTAAAAAAAAAAGTGCAAATGAAAGTTACTGGTGCAGCAGGCATTTTAATACCTGAAGCAATATTTTGTGCTATTCTGAATTGCTTTTGGCAGGCATTTGTTCTGATTTTAAAACTTTAGAATGAAATTATGCATATTTGTCAGATATTTCAAAACTTTCAGATGTTCTAAAGTTCTTAAGATTGTAGGTTCAGTATTAATTAGTATTTTTCTTTCAGTACAGAGAAGCAGACTTATTCAGTGTCACATAGTATTTTGTATTGTGTCCTTTAAAAAGTAATAGTTTTGGATACACAGTCTTTAAACCTTCAAAACTTGACATCACTGATAACTGAACAGTTGTTTACCCTTAAAATGGGATATATTAAAGGCAGCTAAGGTATTTGGCCACAGTTCTCAGTGAATTTGCTTTGTACTCAATGTCCACGTCCCTTTATTGCATTTTTTTTATCAATTGCCTACGCTTGTAGCAAGTTTATTTGAGGATTTATGTATAGTAATTTGCTCCCAAACTAATTACATTAAATTTATGAAGTCCTAGTGATTTCAGGGAGAGTTGAACCTGCCCTTTTATCTGGACTGATGTCCTCATCACCTTTCACATCCATAGCACACACGCCTTGGATGGCAGCAGTGTGAGAGCAGCACAGTGACATAATTGCAGATGATTGTGTTATTCATGGTGAGGCAGGGTGATACCTCTGCAAGCCTTCATTGTAGTGGAATGAGCTGTCCTCAACTGCCTTTCATAAAACATTCCTTAGCAAGAGGGCTGGGAATAACAATTCTTCCCTGTACAAAAATAGCTCATGGATTTTGGGGTTTGGGGTGTGGTGGTGGTTTTTGGCTAGGAAGACACAAGTGCTTTGTGCCCTTGCTACAAAGCTAACAGAGCATTCATTATGTTGCCACCTGGCCATCTGTTGGGCTAAAGTGGTTGTTGTTTTCAATGGGGCTACATTGATATTTTCCTCATCCCAGCTTGTGAGTCGCTCTTCACTCATTGTGCAAAGGAGCATTTTTTTCCCGGAGTACTTTAGGTGAAAACTTGCTGAAATTTGTGTGCTTGTGGCTAAATAGCCACGTTACCTCTTTGCTCATGGAGAGTGACAGACCCATTTTATACATTGTTGAATCCTCATAGAGGCAGCCACCATTTTTTGCTCGGTTTTTTGTCAGGCAAACCCACACAGTTATTTTTTCCATGAATCAGACTCTGATCACTCGCAGCCAATTCTCCCAGGTGCTCTCTCACCTTTCCTCTGTCCCTCTCCACCTGGCATATGCTAATGTGGCTCTGCCTGTGCTGCTCTTGTTCTTTTAGTGGCCAGAGCAGATACTCAGGTAACCTTACTTGCACCAGAATGACTCTGCAATTTGTTTAATTTTTAATTAGTTTTGTCATAAACATGAATAATTGCCTTTCATTTATGCATAGCACATTTCATGTGTTTTGAGACAGAACAGCTTGCAGTACCTCTTAGTTTTAGAGCTTGCACAGTGTAGAGATTTTAGACACACAGTATGTCAGTTTATCCTTTAGTATTGTTTCAGATCAGGAAAAAACAAGGATTAATATATCACTGTAAATCTGTATATCTTGTGCTGGGTATATTGCTTTTGCTGTTTTCTGTAGTTGTGGTGATCAAAAACATGCTTTAAACATGCAAAAAGTAGAAGATTATGATGAAGATTTTACCAAAGATTATCGAAATCCTGTAAGCAAAGCCAATGTTTCCTCCTACTACCCACAAAGAGGAAATACTGCAAATGGTCTATGCAGGAATTAAATTCACTTTGTTTGCAGTTCTGAGCTCCTTTGTTTTTTGAGGATTATACAAAGTGAGCATATGTGGAATACTGCTACCAGCTTGCATTCTTTGATAAATCCAGACAGGCAGAAGAATGCTGGTGGCAGAAAGTGTAGTATAAGGGTTTTTCTTATGGTTAAAACAAAATCTGCACATTTTAGCCCTTTTGAGGAACCAATGTTAGCAAGATTAGAACACGAATTATTGGATGAATGTGTTAAATATCAAGCATTAATGCCAAATATACTTGGCAGTAAATTAAAGGTTTCTGTTCTGTGATTTCCATGGATCTTCTGTAGTACACAGAGAGAGAAGCAGAGAGATTTCCATTCATAATTAGGGTCAAAAAGTGGTCTTTTACCAGGAAACATCTGATTTGCATTAAAAGGCTTTTCTTATGGCAGCAGGCTGTTCCAGCTGTCCTGTAGCCTCCTGCAGCAGGGCAGTGACAGGGGTCAGGCTCTGTCAGCTCAGACCTCTGCTGCTGTGCCAACGTGAGCTGGTGTCATTACACAGCCTGTCAGTGCCACTCTCCAACTGCAGGGGCCTTCCTGTCACTCTGAGTGACCAGCTCTGCAATATCCCTGCTCAGCTGAGAGAGGAACTGTGAGCACTTCAAGGAATATTGTCTAGTGTGGGTCTTCAGAGAACCTTCTGACAAATTTTGGACTAGGGTAACAGGGTGATCTTTCCCTGTCCTCTGTATCCTCCTAAAAATTTTAAGTTGTTGATAAATGTCACAATTACTGGACCAAAAAAAAAA